>PVJS01002901.1:61924-80199 GCA_004027185.1 Glis glis | reverse complement strand
GGGGGGGAGGCAGGGGGAGGGACACCAAGAGCTGTGTGCATGTATGTTAACACCAAACTGATACTCATTGTGATGTGAGACTACAATGCACCAATAAAAACATAAAAAAAAATCTAGAGTGAGTCGTCAGAATGCGGTAAACGTTCACAGACAAGGTTGCACGTATTTACCAGATCCATCCGACCTATAAGTCATATGTTAAGAATAGGGCAAGCCAGGCGTGGTGGTGCACGCCTGTAATCCCAGTACTTGGCAGGGTGACACAGGAGGATTGCAGGTTCCCGACCAGCCTCAGCACCTTAGTGAGGCCCTCTTTCAAAAAATAAATAAACTAAAACGTCTGGTGGGTATATCTCACAGGTAGAACACCCCTGGGTTCAATCCCCAGTACCAAACTGAATATATTAAATAAATAATAAATAAATAACCCCCAAACACAAACAAAGAAAAATAGGGTAGAATCTGTGTTAAGAATGGAAGTAGAATTTGTGCTAAGATAGATAGTATGGATAAAAATAGTATGTTAAGGTATTCTGATATTTTAGGCAAAGCAATATTGACTACTTGTAATGTGTGCATTTAGGCAGCCTAGAATAAAATTAAGGAGGGAAAAAAAAGGACATTGATTCCAGACATGCATATTTTGTTTCCAGAAAGAAAAAGTAGTTTAGATAATATGGCTTTGGAAGGGATTTTTAAAAAAAGGTTTTATTGTGGCATAGTTGAACATAGAAGAAGCTGCACATACTTAGCGTGTACGATTTGAAAAGTTGTGATGTAGGTATGGATGTGCGATGCCCTCACCGCAGTTGAGGTGGGGAACATATTTGCATCTCTCCAAGTCTCGTTCCTCTCTGCAACCCTTCTGACTCCTACGCCAAGCCTCAGGCAACCTCTGATTTGCTTCCTCTCACTGTTGATCAAATTGCTCTCACTAGAATTTTATTTTATTTATTTATTTATTTTTTGCGGTACCGGGGATTGAACCCAGGGGCGTTCTACCTCCGCACTACGCCCCCGGCCCTATTTTTTATGCTTTATTTTGAAACTGGGTCTCACGAAGTTGCGGAGGGCCTCACTAAGGAGAGAGAGAGAGAGAGAGACAGAGAGAGACAGAGAGAGAGAGAGAGAGCGAGAGCTGAGGCTGGCCGCGAACCCGGATCCTCCGGTCTCCGCCTCCTAAAGTACTGGGATTACAAGTGTGCGCCACCACGCCCGGCTCACTAGAATTTTAAATGGAATCATATGGTGTGTCCTGGTTTTTTGGGGGAGGGGGAGGTGTCACTCTTCTTTCACTGAGCATAATTATTTTGCATTTCAGCCAAGTTGTATATATTCATAGTTTATTCATTTTAATTGCCAAACAACATGTATGGCTATGCCACAAGTTGTTTATCCATTCACATGTTGATAAACATTTGGATTTCTTCTTTTTAAATTATTAAATATAGCTGCTGTGAACATTTATGTACAGATCTTTTTATGGACATATGCTTTCATTTCTCTAGAATATCTTCCAAACTGTTTTCCAAACTGGTTGTACCATTTTACATTCCTTTAATCATTAAAAAAAAGTTACATTTAGGGAACATGCTTTATAAATGTAAAGATTCTGCACTAAAGAGTAATTGTAAACCACATAATACATTAATTGTGAAGTTTTGTCTTACTGGAACTACTTTATTTTGAATAAATATAAAATACAATGCAGTTGATATCAAATTATGTAGTATTTGAGCACCATTGATTGCCCATAGTTTTGAATTTTGAAAATTTCCCATTATCTTTAGCTTGTCAAATTGAATAGTCACATGTGAAAATATGCTCATATTGCATCATCAGGGAAATGTAAATTGAAACAATGAATCACTTGAGAAGGATTGGTCTTAATTCTTTAAATGTTCAGTGGAATTCTCTGGTGAAGCCATAAAGACAGTACTGCAGCCTGTGTCCGCCAGGGCAAGCCTGGTGCTGTCTGTGAAGTGGGCCTTTACCCCTGGTCTCCCTGGAGCAGACATGGAGCCTGGGCTTGGGAAGGCCAGCCTGGAACCTAAGTCCTTGAGGCTAACCTGGTGATACTTCAGGCCTGGAGTCTGGGACTGAGGGTACTGGCCTAGAGGCTACGTCTGGACTGGCTGTCCTGGAGTTGGGGTTGCAGGGGCTTTCCTTGGGGTTGACTAGGCTGAGCCCGCTGAAGCATGGGGCCATGGAAGTTAGTTTGGATCCTGGAGCTGCTGGGCTGCCTGGGTGTTCATGGTGGCTGTCCTTCAGCGTGGATCTGTGCCAGTGTGGAGCCTGGGATGCTGGGGCTGGACGGTGCCACATTCCCCTAGGATGGGTCTGGTGCTATGGTGGCCCTGGTGTTGGGGGCCGTGGCAAAGTCAGGTGCTCATATGACACTTCTGTCCTTACTCCAGGTGTGAGGAGAGGGGTGGTTCAGGCAATGCGAACCAGTCCATCCCGACTTCTTCAATGCATCGTTTCTAAGTTTTACACTAAATTCAGGTCCTATAATCTCTCACAGGGATTCCTTACTCTTTGAAGGTATTTTTCCCTATGAAGAACTATCCAAATTTATCCAAGTGGCTAAGTCCTATTCTGCCACTTGCTGATGGCGCTCTTCCAGTTTCTTCAATTTCAAGATGCAAAGGCCTGTTCCATTGGCTCCAGTGATGAATAAGTGATATTGTGCATATAAAGCAGTGAGTATACACGTTCACTGGGAAAATGACATGGGGATGGCTTAGAAATTTTAGATTGTGAGACACCTCACACTGTGAATTCAAGCAGATGTATTTGCTGCAAACTTTAAAAATACATTTTAGGAAAGAGCGCTCTCTCTCTCTCTCTCTCTCTCTGTCTCTGTCTCTGTCTCTCTTTCTTTCTCTCTCTCCACTGTCCAAATCAGAGTTAATATTCTGAAAAGTATTCAGCAGAACTTTTCCCCCACTACTCCCCCAACAATACACCTCTTTTTCTGTATCGTTAAATGCCTTACACAGTGTACACTGAGATTTCTTTTACAGTTATTAATGGACAAATAGATTCAGGATAGTTTTAAAATAAGAAATTATATTTTGATTACCAGATAACTGAAAATGCCTTTGATTTTGATTTTTTTAAAAATCTGTGCAAACTCATATTAATAGGTTTTTTGCCATGCACCTATAATGACTAAACACAATATTTGCTTACCTTCATCTCTTATCATAAACACTTCTACCTATTTATATAAGACAGATGATTTCCACTTACTTTCTATAGCAATATGAATAAAAATTATATACAGTTTAGAAAAACAATAAAATTCAATGCTGAAGCAAGGTAGGATAGTAAAGAACATCTAGTACCACTCTCTCATTATAAAAGATAAAGATTTTGAAATGGGTGGCTTTACATATTTTTTTATTCTTTACTCTGTTTTTATTCTTTACTGTGTTTTTAAGATAATTCCAGGAGGAATGAGAGATGGACATGTGTTCCTTGTGCCATCTTAAACTGGATGCCTACATGTGGTTTACTCAAATAATTTTTTTGAAGGATAATGTATTAACTAAAACTACTTTGAAAACCATTAGACTACACATCTATTCCTGCTTGTTCTTCATGGGTCTGGCCATAGTAATTTCTCCTACTTTATAGAGCGATCTGAGAAGCAGTCGTCTTCTGGAAAATCATTAAAGTTATTCATTAATAAATGCATGCTTATCAAAATAGGCAGCCAGAAGCTTCTTTTCTATTCCCAGCTGTACAAATTAAAAATGACTGAAGATAAGACTGAGTTATGGTTTTTTCTTTATAGTCAACTTTATGGTGGGTAATGTGCCAATAATATTCTGTTTCTTTATAGGAATGATGACTTTCATCATTGTGTTCACATTGTAAAGATTCACTTGACATAATATTTATAATTCATGTACTTTTACATGTATATAATATATTGATAAAATGTTTATTTAGAAAATAAATTAAAATTAATATAGAATTTCAATTTCAATTTTTATCTATATCTTCCAATAAGTTATCTGGTTTGGAAAAATCACAATAGATAACTAAACAGATAGATGTATTATATGAAAATGAGATATGTTTTGCTGAATAATTTTTAGAATATTAACTCTAATTTGAACAGTGAAAGTATAGTAAATAAATCCATTGTGAAAATCCATCCACTATATGTTCTAGCTATATCACACCTGGGTATCTTTCCAAAGGGACTGAAATCAAAATATTATAGGAATGTATACATATCCATGTTTATAGCAGCACAATTCACAATAGCCAAATTATGGAACCAACCTAGGTGTCCACCAACAGATGAATGGATTATAAAATTATGGGATATACACACAATGGAATTCTACTCAGCAATAAAGAAGAACAAAACAATGTCATTTGCAGGAAAATGGGTGGATTTGGAGAACCTTATGTTAAATGAGATTAGCCAGTCACAGAAAATGAAGGGTCATATGTTTTCTCTCATGAGTGAAGGCTAGGGAGTTATCAGGATACCAGTGGCACTTCAGATAATGGAGAAGAAACTTCAGTGGAGTGAAGGAGGTGGTCTAGGGGAGGGTGGACTAGGGGGAGAGGGAGAATCAATGAAGGAATCACTCCCATTGACGTTACATACATACGTGAGAATACCAATGCCAATCTCAATATCCCGTATGGGGAAAGGGTGAGCGAGGGGAAGGAGCGGGTGGAGGAGAAGCTCACCAAGTGCTGTGTGCACGTATGCCATTGTCACTACGAGCTACATTATGATGCACCAACAAAAGTATTTTTATACTTTTATTAAAAGAAAATATTTTCTTTTAAAATATTTTGATCCCTAATTGTCTATATAAATATTAAATAAACACTAAAACAATTAGATCAGATCTATAGGGAGATAGGTGGAAGGAAATCCAAGAATCACTAAGTGAAAAAAATTGAGTGGCAGAGATGGGTTATGTGATCTGTATTTTGAATTAGTTTTAGTTTTCATAATTAAGCTGGTTTTTTGTATTTATAATACTTTTATGGGTGCATTGTGATTATATATCATAGTAAGGTTCAGAACGATAGCAACATACACGCACACAGCGCTTGGTGTGTTGAGCGAGTGTTTGAACTTTACACTTATGGAGTTAAAAAGCAAACTTTTTTTTTTCTTGCAGTGCATTGGATGGAACCGTTGTGCATGCGAGGCAAGCACTCTACCACTGAGCTACACCACCAGTTCAAAGACTATGTTCTTGTGTATGAGTAAATAAATAGAAATTTTACCAAATTCAGGGAGGAATAAGGTCAATTGGAGTCCTTCCAAGACTTCCAGTGGAATTTATTATCAACCAGGGGTAGTAAGTGATTTTTCAACCTCTCTCTCTATCTCTTTCTATATATGTATATATATATATATATATTGACAGAGAGAGATAATAATAAATAATAAATACTACCAGCATTTAAATAATATTTATTTAGTAATTAATTAATTAATTAAATATTTATTAATTATTAATTAATTAAATACAATATTTAATTAATATTTAAAATTATTAAAAATAAAATAATAAATACCACCAGTCAGCAGATCAAGGTGATAAACTCAGGGCATATTTCTTCCTATTCCCCAGCACAGGATACTGGAGATACAGGATATTTAATAAATACTTATTAAATAAATATTTAATAATTAATTAATTAATTAATTATATAGAGAGATATGAAATATATGTTATTAGGTATCTGTACATTGATTTGGTGAAAGGAGAAAGAAGACCAACTCTTCCTTGCTAGCAGTTTCCTCTTTTATTCTAGCACTAGGTAATTTTTCATTCTTTTGCTGAGCTGAGCTATAGACATGTATAACCCCCATCTGTGTGTTTTTTATAAGGGGTCATGCATGAGCTCAGCTCAGGCAGTCATGTTTTCAGAACTGAAAGTGTTCTATCAATTTTCTATCCATCCAGTCAGTAATCCTCAAATTTTCTGCTGCTGTCATTCATTGTTTTTTTCCCAGCAATGTTATAGATTTTTGTGTCTTTTCTTATATTTTCTCTTTTCATATATTCTAAAGGAGTTTGTGCTGGGGAACAGGAAGAAATATGCCCTGAGTTTATCACCTTGATCTGCTGACTGGTAGTATTTATTGTTTTCAGTGAGTCTGTTCTAGATCCTGGGTCGAGCCCTAGGGAAAGATGACAAGCCATGTCATGCAATCGTGAGGATGGGGAAAAGAAAAGCAGAAGAACCACATTCATTGATCACGTTTATTACAGTAGGCACTGATGGAGAAGAAAAATAGGGTAAGAAGTAAGAGACTACGTCTTTTATCTTATCTCATACTGGGGATGCATAATGTTATTTTGGAGTGGCAACTAGTACTATTTGCTGACAATATGGTAACTAGAGGAAGGATCAAACAGCAAACACTGATAATAGTCCACCCATCTTACAGCAATGAATAGCAGATATATATGCAGAGGATTGAGTGCACAGGAAATAGGAAGACTCCTCAAAGGAAATTGCAGTGTCAGAATCCTTTGAGCATGTATATTCCTAACAGTTGGCTATCGTTTTTCTTTTTCTTTTTCTGCGGTACTGGGGATTGAACCCAGGGGCATTCTACCTCCGAGCTACACCCCCAGCCCAATTTTTTAATTCTTTATTTTGAAACAGGGTCTCACTAAGTTGCGGAGGGCCTCACTAAGTAGCTGAGGCTGGCCACGAACCTAGATCCTCTGGTCTCAGCCTCCCAAGTACTGGGATTACAAGCGTGCACCTCCACGCCCGGCTTGGCTATCATTTTTCAAATGTACATTTTGTAGTATCTATAAGATCAAATGACACATTGGATGGTTTATTCTCTTAAGAAGTTTTCACTTTCCAACACATTTAAGAAATTAAACTTTGCCACACATCTATCACTACAATGTAAAACACAATGAAAAAACTATTCCAACTGAGAAAATTCAGTTCTATGAAAATTACAGATAATTTGGCAGTGAGTATCAGTAACCCAAATAATTGTTACACTTTGTGAATTGTAATTTCAATTATTATTGAAAACCATTCATGCTTGCAGTTTGAGCTCTCTCATGCCTGACCTAATGATTTCTTATTTTGAGCCTGCAGGACTATGCTAATTTATGAATGATGAAGAATGTATTGGAAATTCATTTCAATTTATTAAAAGCAGCAACCTCAGGCCCTTTGAGTTTCTTCTGCCTAAAACTTGTATCAATAATTGGTGACATTTGACAGTTGCCAAATCTCTATGAATTACTTAGGAGCATTTTACCTGGAATTTTTAATCCACTTAAGGGATAAATTTTATCTTGACTTTGTAATCTTCTGTGTATTTTGGGTTCCTGATTTACTACTGTATTGGACAGGGTTCTCTAGATTAACAGAATACACAGAATGGGTATATTTGAAAAAGGGATTTATCAGATGGGCTTACAGTTTGAAGCAATGTAGTCTCAGGTTCTGACTGCACGTGGAGAGTCAGAGGAACCAGTAGCTGGTCGAACATTCTAAGAGCTGGAGTCTTAGGATCTGAGCAACCACTAATTCAGTCCCAGTCCAGAACGTGAAGATCAGGAAGCTTCTTCGGAGAAACGATGGTGAAGTTTCAGTTCCAAGAGCAGGAGGCCGAGAAGATCAATGAGCTCTTCGGAGAAAGGCGAAGCCAGCGGCCGACGATCTCAGGCGAGAGCAAATGCGTTTTTCCTCGGAAAGAGTCGCACACACTCTACGCGGCTTCTCCCTCTTTATCTAAGTCCGCACCTATCAGAATCCTGCTGCCTACATTCAGGGCAGGGCTTTCTCTTTAATCTGCTGTTACACACCCAAAATCACATAATCTTGGGTGTGTCATGATCAGGTCAAGTTGACAACTTAGATTAACTATCACAACTACCTACCCAAACTCTACTTTCTTTCTGTCTTTTTCTGCGTCAGTTAAAACAATCAACTGTTGGCTATTCACCATCTCCCTCCTTCAACAGAATAGATGCACCATAACTTCATGTCTCCTGTCTAGTTATACATTAAATGTCAAGAATAATTTATGTGAAGCGCATCTTAGGGCACAAGCATGACTTCACATCATAAAGAAATCACATAATAAAGAAAGCCTATATTTTGCCTTCATTCAGATGATCAATAGTCTTGAATTGGAGTGAGTATCAATCTTGGCTCAGCTCTATGAACTAGCACTGTTTCCTTAGACAGCATAGTATCATTTTCAGGAATTCATTACCAATGCTTATAAAATGACCAAGAATTACAGTTCTTTTGTGATTATTATTTAGTAATCAAGAATTACTTGACAAATATTATATATTTCCTCTGTGTATAACAATTTCCTGTTTGAATCACTCTGAAAGGTAGAAACATTTTGTGCTTATATTTGCCCTAGAAGAAAGAATTTTTGCCAAAAGAGGAAGTGAGGCCATATAATAAAGCAAAAGATGTTTCAAGGTATTATTTGATGAAGAAAAATAGCATATGTTAATTGTTCAAATATCAGAGACAAAATTATGGAAAGACAAGAAAGCATTCCAGAAAAAGAATGAATTGAATGATTCATCTATACATTCATACACTTACTTATCAATTAAATATTTTCTAAGCCCCATCGCTGGTGCTGGGGATGCAGAAATTAATCATACTTAACCCATGTACTCAAGAATCTTGGAATTTAGCTGAGCATGGTGGCACATGCCTGTAATCCCAGTACTTGGGAGGCTGAGACAGGAGGATCACAGGTTCAAGGCCAGTCTCAGTGACTTGGAGATACCCTGTTCCAAAATAAAAAAATAAAAAGCGCTGAGGGTGTAGCTTGGGGGTAGAACAACCCTGGGTTCAACCCCAGTATCAAAAAAAAAAAAAAGGAATCTTAGAATTTTACTAGGGAAATATGTAAAAAGAAAATACAGCTATTCTATAAGTGTTATGATGCATTTGTATAGCAAAAGTGGTTATAGAGAAAGACTATATAGTTCATTATATTTGGAACATGGAGTAGGTTGAACTATTTTAATTTAAATAACGGGTCAGCCTTAACTAGCTAATGTTAAAGATCTAAGGATGTCTTCTAGTGAAAATGAAGTTTGGATGCTAGAAGGAATGGGAACCAGAAGGTAAAAACTTGATGTCATGACTTCCTCTAATTTATACCTTTTCTGTCTACGCATGTGACAATATTCAGTAAAAAAAGAGAAGTAATAGTGAAGATTTAATCGATGACTGTGGTGGTATTAAAAGGAGAGGATGAGAAGAGTCCAGGTTAAATGTAAAATTTTGGGTTTGCAGAAGTCTTTGGATTGTAGTCATATGTGCCGATGGAGATTATAGGACGTGGGCATATCTAAAGGTAAATACAGTGAGTTCATTCTGGCATTTATTGGGCGTAAAGTCATTGTGGAGCTTCTAGGTAGAGATGGCCAATAAGCATGTGGAGATGTGGAAATAAAACTTGGCAAAGAAGATGCCTGTGAGTGTACTTGCTGGACTCAGAATTTCAGAGGCAATGGTGGGATACTTTTTGAAATAGAAATGGTGGGCATTGTACACAAGTGTAGAGGTAGGAATGATTACAACACAAACCCATGGTAGTGGGTAAAGCTTTCTGAATAACAATAAAAGAAATCAATGTGAGGTCACTTAAAGAAAACAATAATAAAAGAAATCAATGTGAGGTCACTTAAAGAAAACAATAATAAAAGAAATCAATGTGAGGTCACTTAAAGAAAACAATGGTTTCTGTAGTTTTTCAAAAGTACAATAAAATGCATACATACAAATTTCATCTTCTTAGTCAAACTATAAAACAGCAGCTATATTTTATTATTTGACATATTGCGAGGATCGGTGCAAGTGCTCAATAAATATCTATTGTATATATGAATGAAATGACACTTCCAGGTCTGGAAAGGGAGGGAAGGGGGAGGGAATAGGGTGGGCTTTGAGGGAGGGCCAAATGAGCAATGTGTGCATGTATGACTCTGCTACCCTGACACTTACCAAATGTATAATTACAATGCACCAATAAATGAATATATAAAAAAAGAAATTGTTACACTCAAAACAAAGTTGCTTTGTCCAAGTGGATTTGTCTGATTTATCATTTTAGTGGATGACAAGATTTGTAAGAGAAAAATTTGCAAACTGTACTACAATATTGCTTATGGTGGTAGAAAAATGGAGTACATAATTTTTGAGCAAAAGCCTTATGTAAACAGACAACAGATTACCTAATCATGTTGTTTGCTTTTTATAGCTAAATATTTTGAACTATACAAATACCTTTAACATTTGACATTAATACAGGGAAAATGACTGTGTTATTGAAAGCCTGAAACTCTCTAGCTTTTAACCCATCGAAATGACAGATTTTATAATTCAATGTTTGTCCTTGTAAGTTTGCTTAAGAACAAAATTGTATTGCACAGAGGAGGCTGACAATACTCATTTTTAGCATCCAATATTTTCAGTCCTGACCATCAGAACAAATACCTCCAATGAGAGAAGTTTTGGTACACTGTAAAGAGGAGTGTTATTGCTCCTCAAATTAGCCAGTGACATTTCTGGGCCTCACCTGACAGACTACTTTGTTCATGGAATGGAATGAAAGATTCCACATGGTAAAATTCTATTTAAAATCTTAGCAGATATTTCTGTGGAAACTAATATGCAATTTTTTGGTTTGCTTTTTTATACTTTAATTGGTACAGTATAGTCTCACATTATAATGTAGTTCATAGTGATAGCGACATACATGCACACAGCACTCGGTGAGCTTTCCTCCCACTCCTAAAATTTATCTGTAACTGTAAAGAGCTAAGGATAATGAAGCCATTCTTAAAAGAAAGCAAATTAGAAATGTATAAAACTAGATTGCAAGACTCATTGTAAAGTCATATTATTTAAAATATTTTGGTATTTCTTTTCTTTTGTGATACTGGGGATTAAACTCAGGGGTGCTGCACCACTTAGCTACATCCCCCATCCCTTTTAGTTTTGAAACAGGGTTTTGCTGAGTTGCAGAAGCTGTCCTCAAACCTGTAATCCTCCTGTCTCAGCCTTCCAAGAACTGGGATTATAGACGTGCACTTTTAATGACTTTATTTTGGAAATTCTAAGGATAGTCGAATTGTCCAAGAGAACAGAATAGATTTTAGGGACATTCTGACACATTTATGGACATTAATTTTATGATAAATGTGATTCTGAAATGAGAGGAACAAGTCAATCTTTCAAAAATAAAAACCTACGTCAATTGGTTATCCAAATAGAAAAAAGTAATTAAATATTACTCATTCTTTATATTATACACAAAAGTTAATTATAAGAGAATTGCAAATAGATATCTAAAACAAGTAGTAATGTGCCTAGAAAACAACATATAGAAATATTTTCTTGATTTGAGGATACCAAAAGATTCCTTAAACTGATCATGCAAAGCATAAAACACACAATCATGATTGATAAACTGAACCACATTAAAATTAGACAAATTGTTCATCAAGAGCAATTAAGGCAATAAACAGTCAAGTTGTATTATGGGAGAAGATATATGCAAAACATTTAAGCCAAAATAGTTTTTCCAGACTATATAAAGAACTCTTACAGATCAATATGAAAAATATTAGACAATCCAGTAGAAAAATAGGAAAATATTTAAACAAACACTTCACAAAAATATAACAAAAATGGTCAAAAATATGAAAGCACAACCTTGTTGATTATCAGGAATGACAATTAGAATTCAAATGAAGTATAACTTTCACCTACTATGATGACTAACATTTTAAAACACAGACCAAAAAAATAATAAAAATATCAAGCAAATGAAGTATTCTTATACTGCTCTAGGGCATGTAAATTAGTACAACTATTTTGAAAAACTGGCAGAATCTACTGAAGTTGAGTATCTAACATGATCTAGGCTCCTCAATTTCACGCCTAAGTAAATACATCAGAAATGGGCAAGCCAGGTGTGGTGGCACACGCTTGTAATCCCAGTACTTGGGAGGTTGAGACCGGAGGATCCAGGTTCGCGGCCAGCCTCAGCTACTTAGTGAGGCCCTTCACAACTTAGTGAGACCCTGTTTCAAAATAAAGAAAAAATAGGATGGGGGTGTAGCTCAGAGGTAGAATGCCCCTGGGTTCCATTCCCAGTACCGCAAAAAAAAAAAAAAAGAAATAGGCAAACATATGGTTAAAAGATATACACCAGAAGGTTAGTAACAGCGTATTTGCACTGAAATGAATGAATAAATTTTGGTGTATCCATACAATGGAACACTACCCAGCAATGAACAGGCTACTGCTATCTGGAGCAATTTAGATGAGAATCACTCATATAACATAAGAAATAAATTAACACAAAATATACTTACTATATGATCCTATTGATATAAATTTCAGAACCAATCTTTGGGTCAGAATTCAACTGAAGAATGGAGAGGAGATATTGGAGTTATTACTGACTGGGAAGGGACATGACAAGGTTTGTGAGGTGCAGGTAATGTTCTGTTTTACAATTTGGTCTGCAAGTTCATGGATTTGTTCATTTTATGATAATTCTGATACTCATCAAATTTTCCAACATTACAAGAAATTGATGAAATGTTCATAAAGCAAAGTGGCCCACAGCGCACACAAATTGTGCTCATTGGTTATTTTATCCCTAGGTCAAAAACCCTTTTGTATCTTAGTGGATAAGAATAAAGGGCTGTAGACTGACTCTCACTACAGAGGAAGGCATTCATTATTTGTAGGCAGAATGAACACTCTATGAGATTATATTTCATGCCTGGAAAAATTTGAGAGCCACCTGTTACTATCATCACCATCATAATTTTGTTGGTTTTGGCGTGTAAAAGACTTAGAGGAATTAATTTCATGAAAGCTTCCTAAAGTGATTGAGACAAATATGAGCAGAGAATAAGTAGAAGTCGAATGCATGGACTTCTGATTGGCTCTTATTTCTGAAAGATTTCTGAAGACCAATTCTTTTTTTTTGCGGTACCGGGGATTGAACCCAGGGGTGTTCTACCTCCGCGCTACACCCCCGGCCCTGTTTTTTTTTTATACTTTATTTTGAAACCGGGTCTCACGAAGTTGCAGAGGGCCTCACTAGGTAGAGAGGGGGGGGGGGAGAGAGAGAGAGAGAGAGCTGAGGCTGGACACGAACCTGGATCCTCCGGTCTCCGCCTCCCAAAGTACTGGGATTACGCCACCACGCCCGGCTTCGAAGACCAATTCTTAAACATCTTTTCAGTGAATAAGGTAATAATGTGGTTAAGAATGCTTTAGGTTCTATCACTGATCGTTTTCTTTCATGGAAGTGGCATTTTTACTGAAAGAGAAAGAGAGGAAAAGAATGAGGATTAAGATCAAAGATACTTTATGGTAAAAATTTTGAAGTATCTTTCAAAAAATAGAAAAAATATTGTCCCAATCTGTCCAGGCTTTTATAACAGAATACAGTAAACTGGCTGCTAATAAACAACAGGATTTTATTTCTTGCCATTCTGGAGGCAGGGAAGGCCAAGATCAAGGCATGGACACATTCAATATATTTTGAGAGCCCACATTCAGCTGATAGATATAGACAGCACTTTCTCTCTGTATCCTCACATGGGGAAGAGGGAGGGATATCTTTAGGGTGTCTTTTATAAGGGCACTGATTCTAATCATGAGGGCTGTTAGGTTTGGGGAATTTTTTTATACTTGTATTGGTACATTATAGTCTCACATCATAATGTAGTTTTTAGTGATAGCGACATACATGCATACAGCACATGGTGGGTTTTCCCCCAGCTCCCTCCCCATCCATACAGGGTATTGAGACTGACATTGGTATTCTCACATATGTACATGATGTCAATGGAAGTGATTCCTTCACTGATCCTCTTCTCCCTCCCCTTCCTCTAGACCCCCTCCCTGGCTCCACTGGAGTTTCTCCTCCATTATCTGAAGTCTCTCTGGTATCCCCATTACTCCCTAGCTTCTGCACGTAAGAGGAAACATATGACCCTTCACTTTTTGTGACTGGCTAATCTCATCTTAGAAAATGTTCTCCAGATCCATCTATTTTCCTGCAAATGCCATAATTTTGTTCTTTATTGCTGAGTAGAATTCCATTGTGTGTATATACCAAATTTTGTAGTCCATTCATCTTTTGATGGACACCTAGGTTGATTCCATAATTTGGCCACTGTGAATTGTGCTGCTATAAACATGGATATGCATATATTACTCTAATATTCTGATTTCAAAGGCTTTGGAGGCCGGGCATGGTGGCGCACTCTTGTAATCCCAGTACTTTGGGAGGCGGAGACCGGAGGATCCTGGTTCACGGCCAGCCTCAGCTCTCTCTCTCTCTCTCTCTACCTACCTAGTGAGGCCCTCCGCAACTTTGTGAGACCCGGTTTCAAAATAAAGTATAAAAAATAGGGCTGGGGGTGTAGCACGGAGGTAGAACGCCCCTGGGTTCAATCCCCAGTACCGCAAAAAACAAAAAAAGGCTTTGGGATTTTAATGTATGATGTTTGGGCATAAACACTCAGTCTATTGTAAATATACACTAAAATAGTACCTTTATTTCATAACATGGATTTTTTTCCCATTTTGATTGAGTGATTTCTTTTTCATTTTGCTCATAGATATTTTTAAATTTCCTATAATGACTTGTACCATTAGCTACATATTGACTTAAAAATATTATAAATCAGACATGGTAGCACACACACATAATACCAGTATTTGGGAGGCTGAGACAGGAGGCTCGCAGGTCCAAGACCAGCATCATCAATTTAGTGAGTCCCTGTTTCAAAAAAAGTGAAAAAAGCCTGGGGGTATAGCTTAGTGGTAGAGTGCCCCTGGTTTTATTCCAAGTACCACACACAATAAATAAATAAATAAATAAGTAAGTAAATAAATAAGTAAATAAATATTTGAGCTGGGCACAGAGGTGCAGGCCTATAATCCCAGTTCTCAGGAGGCTGAGACAGGAGGATCACAGGTTCGAGGCCAGCCTCAACAACTTAGCGAGAACTTGTTTCAAAATAAAAAATAAAAAGGAGCATTATTTTGTTCTTCTTTATGGAAAAGTCAAAGGTCATATGTATTTCTCTCACATGTGGAAGCCAGAGAGAAAAAGGAAACAAAAAAGACTTCAGATAAATGAGGAGAGAAACCAGTAGAAGAGTGAAAGGGGATTGGGGAGAAGAAGAGGGAGGGGAAAAGGAGAAATAATCAGGAAGGAAACAGTTCAAATAATGCTATGTCCATGTATGAAGGTATTGCTACCATCTCACTAACAGGTATGGGGAGAGGGAGGGAGGGGGTGAGGAGTGAGGGCAACACACCAAGCGTGCTGTGTATGTTTGTATTACTTTGAACCTCACTATGAGGTATAATTACAATTTACCAATAAAAGTATTTTTTAAAACGTCTGGAGGTATTGCTCAGTGGTAGAATGCCCCTGAGTTCAATCCCCAGTACTGAAACCCCCCAAAAGATTATAAAGATTAATATGGACAAGTGGTTATTTATTGGTACTTGATTTCATATTAAGAAAATCATCAGTACTGAAGAAGAGACTTTATACTATTTCAGTTTCGCCACTGGCCTAGTGGGTCCTACTGCTTTTGCTCTTTTTGACCCACAGCACCGTTATTTTTGTGGCAGGACTTAGCTGAATAAAGTGGAGCAAGGAAAAAAGTTAGAGTTTATGCAAGCTACCCTTGCCTAGCTGTGAACGGTGGTCTACAGGGTGATGGCCTGCACATTATGCCCCTAAAGTGATGGGCACCTTCAGTGTGATAGTTGGTCTGGTTTGTCAACTTGACCCTCCTAAGATCATGTGACTTTGGTTGTGTAACAGCAGATTGAACCGGAAGTCCTGCCCTAAATGTGGGCAGCAGGGTTCTGATAGGTGCAGGACTTAGATAAAAGAAGGAGAAAGGCGCGTAGAAGGAGCCGCGACTCTTCCTGAAGACAACGCATCTGCTCTCGTCTGAGATCGTCGGTTTTCAACTCTGCCGTTTCCTTGAAGAGCTTCTTGATCTGCTCTCATCTGAGATTGTCAGCCTCCAGCCTTCGAACTGAAACTTCACCATCGTTTCTCTGAAGAGCTTCCTGATCTTCACATCTTGGACTGGACTGAATTGGTGGTTGCTTCAATCCTAAGGCTCCAGCTCTTAAACCACCCGACCAGCTACTGATTCCTGTGATTCTTCACGTGCAGTTGAAAGTCAGGACTACATTGTGAGCTGATCTAATAAATCCCTTTTTCATACACTCATTCTGTGAATTCTGTTAATCTAGTGAACCCTGACCAATACATTCAGCTCTCCTGTCTTTTCCAGCGGGTGTTCTACACACAGTCAGTGTGAACACTAGTCATTTTGATAAGATGTTTTGCTATTCCAAATGGGGGGATTTGAAGAGATAATAGCATGTAAAATAAATAATAAATCAAATTTTCTACAGGCATATATTTGCCTGTCAGAATGCCAGATTTTCTGAGAAGATGAGAAAACTTTAGGGAAAAGTAATTAATGAACTGATTTTCAAAATACAATTTAGTGTGCTAATTAAATTTAGTTTTTCCTTGCTAGTGGGAAACATTAAGCTTTCTTTCTATTATTAACCCATTAATACTAGATAATCCACTTGATTATTTAACTGGAGGTTGTCCTTCTGATTAAAATTCTTTAATAGTAAGCTAGAAATGTAACCTGAGATGATAACATACAGTAATCATAGCAAAACTGCAACATAGTCATCAAAATTTTATACCAAACCTCCAAAGATATAAAAGAAAGAAGTTATCTGGTGCTTATTATAGAGAAAGGATTGTTTCAGTATCTGTAAAATATAAAAAAATAATTCTGAAAGAATTCTCCATAATACTGATTAACTGGGAAAAACACGGTGGCCTGTGCTTAATAGTTTCACATTACACATCCATCTGAGGTGATATTTAATAAATATCCTGTAAGAAATATGAAATATAAAGGAGTTAGCATTTTAAGAGAGGTAATTAATACGTTTTAATTTGTGATCATACTAACTACTCAAAAATCACACATTGACATAATTTATTGAACCATAATAATTTTAGAATTTTCATTAGATATTTGGTTTATGTATTATTATTATTTTTTTGCAATTATTAAGTGTTGCTTCAATTTTTCACCTGGGACTTTTCTATGTTGCACAAAGTTTGTAAAGTTTCAAGATCATTCATTGCATTCTGTCAATGTCTCTGCAAGCTAATGAACGAGACCCCAGGGTGGGTTTGCAGATGGCAAGCATCAAGTTTAGGTACATACCATGATCACCTGGGACAGTACAAAATCTCCACTTGATTCTGTTGTGTGTTGGAAAGAGCCCTTGACTTGGAATTGGAAGGCCAGGTTTTAGTACTGGACCAGCCCCCTGCCTGGTGGGCCTTTGGAGGGCTGGAATGCATAGACAACTCGGTACTGGAGTTCATCTGTGAGCCCCCGTTGGACTGTGGGAGAGCCCTGAGTACTGTGAATACAGCTAGTGATCTCGAGGAACACCTATCCATCCTTTACTTTTCAAAAAAGAGGGAAACTTTTAATAGATAAGATTAGAGAGATTTTGCAAAAAGAACAATTTTGAGGGAACCAAAGAAAGCCAAAGTCAGTGTCACGAGGCTGATGAATGACACAGCATAATGGAGAAAACAACCCACTATTTGAGTTATAGTTTTACCCACGGAGTGAAAACGTCAATCTAGACATTCTGAAGAAGTGACAACAATGATGCAAGTACTAATGTAAACTTGAGACGGGGAATGAGGTACACGAGAAACATCGGACTCTTTTAGACAGCCCCGTGGAGCCCATAGAGATGAGCCCCGTGGAGAAAAGGTAGATTTTTTGCTGTTATTGAGTCTCTAATGTAGATGTAGAAATAGACATAGGCCCAACAATGGTGGTTGCTGTGTTGTTACTGACATATCCACAAATCCTCCTAAGATATTTCCAATCCATTGGCTTCAGTTGACATGTGTGGGGACAAACGTACCCTTAGTCTCTTTTTTTTTATGTTTTTATTGGTGCATTGTAGTCTCACATCACAATGAGTATCAGTTTGGTGTTAACATACATGCACACAGCTCTTGGTGTCCCTCCCCCCCGCCTCCCCCCCACATGTAGCACTGAGAATGATGTTGGTATAATCTCATATATACACATTGTTTATGACAGTAATTCCATGGATTCACTACTTTCTTA
>PVJS01002901.1:23079-61824 GCA_004027185.1 Glis glis | reverse complement strand
ATATATGCATACCCATGTTCATAGCAGCACAATTCACAGTGGCCAAATTATGGAACCAACCTAGATGTCCATCCACAGATGAATGGATCACAAAATTATGGGAAATACACACAATGGAATTCTACTCAGCAATAAAGAAGAACAAAATAACAGCATTTGCAAGAAAATGGAAAGATCTGGAGAGCATTATGTTAAGCAAGATTAGCCCTTAGTCTCTTTAAAAGCATGAGAAGGAAGCAAAGTGGAACAAGGACAAGGTTGCTTTTGTCTTTTCTTCCACTTGAGATCTGTTTTGACAGTCACATCCTCCTCCAATACAGTCTCCCCTTTTCAGTTACTCCCTTTAAGTCATCTTGTGTATTTCTTTTAAAGCTGGGATAATATTCTATAATCCCCATATGCAATTATTCATTTACTCCCTCCCTCCCTCCCTCCCTCCCTCCTAGGAGGATGAGCTCCATGAGGGAGCTTCACACACATTTGTAAATTAATAGTTTAAATGATATACACTTAGCATTATAGAAAAGGTTGTTTCACAGATGATGGCTAAAATATTGAATGGTGGTCTTCTTAGGCTATTAGTATGAACAGTTTTGATGGGCAATAGATTGAGTTGATCAAAGCATTAAAGTGAAATCTGATGCTAAGGGAAAAACAATATTCAAATAAATTGGATTATTATATGCAATGTCAGACAAGTTTGTGCTATAAAAAGGGAAAAATGTGGAAAAGGTTTTAGTAATTATTAGGAAAATTAAAGTTTATGGACAACACTTATGTATGTCGTAGATATGCCATAGACATGTTTTTATAAGATCTATCTCATAGATACATGACTTTATCTATGTTTTATTACATAGACTGCATATGATGGAATAAGCTTGGTTTTAAAATAATAAAATTTCTGTTTTTATGAATATACTTGAGACTTTTGTAGCACTATTTGTGGATTGAATGTGAAAATTGGAAATAAATTGGTGTTAGAGGTTAAATAATTACAATTAAAGAAATTAAATTGTTTCTTTAAAGAAATTGTTTGCCAAGATGGTGGCTCACACCTGTACTCCCTGTATTTGGGAGTCTGAGATAAGAGGATCACAGGTTCAAAAACAGCCTCAGCAACTTAGCAAGGTTCTCAACAACTTAGTGAGACCCTGTTTCAAAATAAAAAAGGGCTGAGGGTGTAGCTCGGAGGTAGAATGTCCCTGGGTTCAATCCCCAGTACCACAAAAAAAAAAAAAAGAAAGAAAAAGGAAAAAGAAAGGAAGGAATAAATTGTTGAGTGAAGTAGGGGAAGGGGCTGATAAGCCTACAAGCAATTTTACCCAGAGGGAGAAAGAAGTAATATCACTGGGGAAATAAATATGCTACAAGTATTATACCTGCTGAGAGAATATTGATAATTATTACAGCAAAACAATTTAGTGATTAAAAAATCAACTATCTGAACGTCTAATGTGAGACTAATGTTCCAATAAAAGTATAAGAAAAAAAAAGACTCAGATTAAAAAGAAAGAAAAAAGAAAGAAATTAGAAATAAGAGCAAGGGTTGTTAATTTCCTCTTGTCCCTGAAGTTAAAGTGCCTGATGATGCAGAAGTAATAGAAAATTTGGAAGAAAATAAATACAGAAATTTGATGATTCTAACCATAAAAGAAGTGAGTAAATATCACAGAAACGTACATTAGGCTTTAGGAAATCAGATTTTTTCTTATGACAAAATATTCCAAAGTATATTGTGGCCCAAGATGGGAAAGTCTTAAAAGTGAAGTTCTATAAAACACAGATCAGAACAATCAGCATCCAATTAATCAAAAATTTCTCAAAGAAGAAAATTACTATAAACTCAGATTTTAAATTAGGAAATAAAAGGGAAATTATCAAAAAGTATCGCCAAATTAGAGGCTGGAATTCACTACACCACTGGTAGCAATGTATTGAAGAATGTGGGAAAAAACCACGAGAATAAACACAACTCAACAGTATACGAATAGAGTTCATAAAAACAAAAGGGATGAACTCCATGTTTCACAACGTCAGAGAAGGCAATAAGAAAAACGAAGCCAAATTTGCTTCTGTCTTTGTCTTCTCCATCCAGCATAATTACCTTCAAATTGGAAGGGGAAAACAGATGTTATGGTGATTAAATATAGTTATTGAATATTTAAAAGTGATTAAAACATGAAATACCAAATAAAACAAGAGAAATAGTTCACCTTTGTAAGTGAACTTCAAGCACGGTGAACTTTAAGCACCTGTATTCAAAGGCCTTAAGTTACAGCGTATAGAGAAAACACTTTCATCAGATGCAAACATAAAGCATTTTCAGTAAGTTTGAAGAATCTACTGGGCACAGGAGATCTGCCAGATATCTAACCACTAGCATGAGTCGTTCCAGATTTTCAGTCTTGGAAAAAGGGATCTCATATGCTACTGTTAAATACACTTAAAATATACTTTGGCAAAATTCTAGAAAAGATTTTTGTACAGATGGCTTATGAACATTTAAATAAAAATACATTTTCTAGGAATGAGGATGAATTGACTTAGAATGTCAGAAAATTAAAATTGTTTTGTGAGAGTACTTTCCAGATTGGCAGATCAAATGGATACCATATATCTCAATTTTTTTTCTGCTATTTGATTGAGCTCTTCAATACATCTTTACTGAAGGCATGGAAAATGGTTGTTCATATAGTAACAGGGTATGGAGAGTCATAACAGATTTAATAAATGCAATTATGTTTACCAACAGGTTATTTTCTGGGGGCATGCTAGGATATGTGAAAAACCTGCTCAGTAACTTGGAGAAAAGAATGGAAACCAGTGTTTTTAGATTTCCTATTGGCACATCTTGGGGAAAATGGCCAAATCAAGATGAAAAACATGTTGATGAATCTAAATTCTAGGCAGAGAGTATAAGGTAAAGTTTAATAGGAATAAATATAAAACCCCGACATTAGACTGATATTCAATGTAACCACTGAATTTTGGAATCTTTAATTAAAAGCATCTCCCCCTATATGATTCATTTATGCAATTATTATTTATTTCTACCAATATGGACTCATGGCTACTATTTTATACTTTGTGTTATGATCCAATACTGTTAATTATTTTATTGCTCAGGCTGTTTCAAATTTGGCCGCTGAGCTATTTCATGTTGTATCCTCTGCCCTCTCAATATACTTTCTTCTTTGTTCTGAGACCCTCAGGATGCTATAGCTCATCTTGTCCTTTCCCTGCCCCAGCCCTGGGCTCAACCAGTTCTCCAAAGAAGATCATGAAATTTGAATCAAGATCTTTTATTTTCTAAATGAGGCAACAGTGTAAAAATACAGAGTCAAATCTTGTGAATAAGGTTTGTACTTAAATAGATCCCAAGCCCCATACTGATGAGATCCCATTAGTTTTTTATTTCAATTAATGTTTCCCAGCTTTATTAGGGTGTGATTGACAAATGTTATATATATATTTATATCATATATATTATATATATATATTTATAAATATAATATATAAATATATTTATAAATATAAATGTATACTATATATAATAAGTAAATATATTATATTTATATATTTATATTTATAAATATATTTATATATTATATATTATATTTATAATTAATATAATTATAAGTGTATAATATATATTTATAATTATATATAAATATACAATCATATATATATTTATTATGTATATAATTACCAATTATATATATAATTATATATATAATTAAATATATATAATTATAATATAAATATAATTATAATATATAATATATGTTATATATAATATATTATATATAAATATAATTATAAATTATAAATATATAATATATAATTATAAATATATAATATATTAATACATGTAATATATATGTATACTAGATAATATATAAAATATATAATATATAATATATATGTAATATATAATATATATAATATAATATATATAATATATGTTGCCTCATTTAGAAAATAAAAGATCTTGATCCAAATTTCATGATCCTCTTTGGAGAACTGGTTGAGCCCAGGGCTGGGGCAGGGAAAGGACAAGATGAGCTATAGCATCCTGAGGGTCTCAGAACAAAGAACAAAGTATATTGAGAGGGCAGAGGATGCAACATATATTATATATATATTTATATATATAAAACATATATATATTTTAAAGCAATTAATATAGAAGCTCATGAGGATTTTGAAGGCCCTCAAGCTCACTGTGAGTCAACCTTGATTTGGTACATAAAAGTCCAGAGAGGGTTTAGAGTGTTAGCAATATGGTAGCCAGAGCAATAGAGGAAATGGGAATACTAACTTCTTCGGAACTTTGAACTACATTTTAAGATGGGAATTTGAATGTTAAAGATATGAAACAAATGGTCCTAATGGTAAAGAACTCTGAAACTGCCTCATTAAAGAAAAGCTTGAGGAAAACTGTAAGAAGAAAATAATTGAGGATATTTGACATATCTTTTAAGGGATGTGATAGAAATAAAGAAAGGAAGAAGAGAGGGGAATCTGAGGGAACATGAAAAGGAGATAAGGAGGGATATGTGGAAGGAAGTGTTTTAAAAAAGAAGAAAATCAGAGAAAGGGAGTCACATTTTAAATTCCTTTTTTTGGCTGGGAAATATGCTAGGTACTTTTAAAAATACTTGATTTTAAAATACTTGATAAAATCTGTAGAGAAAATAGTATACTTCCATTTTGACAAGAAGATAGAGTAGATGCACTGTTTAGGGGACTGAACAAAATCCAAGGTCAAATGTTCTAGGGAGAATTATATTCCATATATCATGACATAGAACCTTACAGAAATTATAACTGTAGCAACAACAGGATGGGCTGCCTTATAAACAGTGTTATTCTCATCTCTTGAGGTGTTTTGGCAAATACAGAGTCACAGTCATAGTGAGTATTTGCTAAGGGTGTTCTAAAAGTGATTCTCACATTTGGAAGTTGATAAGAAGCTAACCACCAGTAACCCCTCCAGTACCAAAGCATGTTACCTTTGTATGACCAGGGAACTGTCTAATACAAGGTAATTTCCAGAACTAACTTTTCATTGTGTTTGTTATTGGGAGGAAAAGCCGTGAATAATAAAATCTAAAGATAAAAACATTCTTTAAGTTATTACTTTACATTTTCCATTCTTTTTATTGCTTAAATATTTAACACATTATGCTTAGGAGGTTTAAGTGCTCTTTTTTTTGTAATAAGCTCTTCTTTGTAATAATATTATATATTTACATAGTACTTATTATATGTCAGGAATTGTGTTGAACACTTTAACTGTATTAACTTCATCCTCAGAATAACCCTAAGGCTTACATAGCACTATTATTCTTGTCTCACAATGAGCAAAATGAGGCATAGAAGTTAAATAATTTCCCAAGGTTTCATAACTGGTAAGTAGGAAAACAGAGAGTCTAGATTTTGGGTCAGTGACTGCTACCCTTTGCTGTCTTCTTATTTCCCCCTTTATTTGGGTGGAGTTGATGAAAATAGCAAAATATCGAAAACATTGATTAAAAACAAAGTCGAGTTTCAGATGTAAAAGCAAGGGTAAACTAATAGTATCAGGTCAACATATTTTGAATAGCTTTGCATAAGGTATTACTTGTACAGAGTCACACATTTGGTATTTCAGATCAATCCTATAGATCTCTATCTCAAAGACACAAATGACAAAAGACAATTTTCTTTCTCCTAGTTAAGGTTTTAGGATAAATGCTCTGTCCAGCAGTAATGGTAGCATATTCTCTAGCTAGACCTGCCTGCCAAAGCAACTAAAATGTTAAATAAAATGTATTTATTTTATAATTATCTTAGATGCAACCAAGAATTATAAAAAAGTTAGCAATAATCAGATGTTGGTAAATATAAATGGAACAGGAAAATTGATTTTTTTCTTTAAGGACATTTACCAAAATGGAATAATTTAAGCCTTAGTTTGGAAGCATTTCAGAATTCAGGGTTTAGGAGACCAAGATCAGGCTTATCCAAGTTGAAATGTCTAATAGAATATTGCCACCATTAAAATAATACTCCTAAAGCTACAGTTGCAGTCTAAATGTAAATTTTATCCTTAAAGAAAATTGCCTGTCTCAAACTTTGGCCATGGATGTCGGAGAGAAAGAAATCCTTTCTTGGAACTCATGACCACCTGGTGCTCCTTAAATAATTGCCACCCACATTTACTCTACATAGATAGTAAAGAAAAAAATATTCTGACACTTGTTAAAATGGTAAGTCAGGCTTTATTCAGGATTATTATTATTATTATAGGACCTTCTGAAGTGTGTGTGTGTGTGTGTGTGTGTGTGTGTGTGTGTGTGTTGATGGAAAATTACTAAGAGGAAATAGAAGGAAATGGAAGATTCTGCTAACCTTACCTAACATGATGCCTGCTGAAGGTGAAGGTAGGCCTGGGTGATCAGACCTGGGAGGTGGTGGGGGATAAATAATTTGGTTGGCTCTTGAGGGTATACCAAATATCAAGGATGGGGGATTTTGGATAAATTGACTTAACAGTATTCTTACTAAAGTTGTACACTGGAAGACAGGTCCAAGGATGGAGCCTGGTTAAAAAGAGCTGAGAGGAGCCTGGCTAAAGTTTGGTCAAGGAGAGAATCTTTGTCAGTCCTTCCTCTTGCCCAAAGAAAGGAGACATTCCTACTTCATTTGAACAATAAAACTCCATGTTATCATTCAGTTGCCTTTTTTCATTATGGGTAAACCATCTGTTGGGACTTCATAGTAGAGGATACTTACTAGATGGTGCTCAGATATGTAATTAGGGGATTTTATATGAAAATAAAGGAAAACAGCTAGGCATGGTGGCACATGCCTGTAATCCCAGTACTTGGGAGGCTGAGATAGGAGGATCTCAGGTTCGAGGCCAGCCTCAGCAACCTAGCAAGACCCTGTTTTAAAATTAAAAATAGAAAGGGCTGGGGGTATAGCTTGGAGGTAGAATGCCCCTGGGTTCAATTCCCAGTACCAAAAAGAAAAAGTAAAGAAAAACAGATTAATACTTGAAAACATTTTGGGTCCAGAGGGAGGCCAGCTGAGATTTCTAGCTGTTGGGCTCACAGAATGACAATTTGACCATCATCTGGTGCTGGTACCTGGTGTTCTCATGGACTGAGTGGGCCATACAGTAGCAAGCAATAAGGCTTCCCAGATATGACCTGCTGTGGTGGTTTCTCTGAACTTTCTATCAACTCATCCAGATTCAGCTTACAAGGCTTGGAGAAGAACGCAGTTTTAGTTTTCAGTAATTCCAAGTTAGGAGTGTCAGAGAAAAACTGCAGGCTTAGTTTGGAAAGTTATAGCTAGATATGGAAGAACCTAGGAGAAGTGATAATTTGGCAAGGACTGGAAAGATGGAATCCACAAGCATGCGTGATAACTCTCCATAGACACGTATCATTTCTCTTTACAATTCACTGCCATTTTGATATTTGTTTATAAAACATCATTGAGCCTCACAAGTGGAGACCTGAAAAGCCAATTCTAATATTCACAAGAAAAAACTTACAAATATTGTGAAGGAGGGGTTAAAAATAGTCTACGTTCTTGAAGGTGAATAATAAGGTAAGGCTAAGTGGGAGACTTTCTCTCGTCAGATATAAAAAAAACTCCTTAAAGTTATATTAATTAAGAGAATGTGAAAAACGATTAGTTGTTTAGGGAAAATATAAAATAAGGTTCTGCACTACATAGGATACACAAAATTTATTCTGGCAATGAAAGATCTGAATGTAAAAGTGTGTTTGTACACTCTTAGTGGCGTGCACCTATTATTCCAGCACTTGGGAGACTGAGACAGGAGGATCTCAGGTTCGAGGCCAGCGTCAGCAACTTAGTGAGACCCTCAGCAACTTAGTAAGAGCCTGTTTTAAAATAAGAAATAAAAGCGGCTGAGGGGTATAGCTCAGAGGTAGAATGCCCTTGAGTTCAATCTCTAGAACCATAAAAAAAGTAAAAAAAGAAAAGAAAAAGTTATGATAGGAGATTATCTTCAAGACTCTGGGGAGGGAAGGCTATTTTTAAATATCACAAAAATCAAAATGAATCATAAATATTATAGAGAAAGAATAGGATTGAAAGGGGTGCAAGAAACTAAAGGCTATGGAAATGTGTGTTTCCAACAACTAGGGGTGGGCATGTGAACATTCTTCACGTTGTGCTTCTTTAAACTTCACATATATTTTATAAGTACTCTTTTATATGCATGACTATTTAATTCAAAACATTAAAAACAGGTCATCTTTTCTGATTATGCCATGATGTTTTCCAGGCAGAAATAATTCATCACAAAAAAAATGGATCACATTAGAAAATGCTAATGGAACTAAGGCTCTGTCAAGCTCATAAAAAGACAAGGAAAATAGTTGACATCAGTGTAAAAAGAAAACTGAGTTCACTGATCACTGAGAATTGGAGAGGTAAAATCACTGCCTACGAGAAATTTCAATATGATGGAAAGAGCCAGAGAATGTTAAATAAAATATCAATGCCTCTTTGTATTGTGTTAACGCTAATGGATATAGACAAATAGAGGCAGGAACCCTGTCCTTTCTTGCTAATTTGTTCCACGCTTGTCTATCCATTAGTGGCTTTTCCAAGTTCTTTCATGATTACCAATTGAATAGTGAAAAAAAGTGGAGGAAAAAAATCTAAAAACTTATTTGTGGTTTGAGAAAAATTCTAAAATAGTGTTCAGCATATAGTGAATTTAACACAGAATTAAATATAGGGCCTATTTTTGGTTTTATATTTTCTTTTGAAAATTTTAAATATGCAGACATAGAATATCATGAAATGAATATCATTTACATACAATAATGTGAAAGATAATCTTATACTCACCACCCAATCTTAGCTTTTAAAAATTAAGTATTATACGTGAAATCCCAAGCCCTTTTGTAGGGACTTCATGAAAATGAGGAGCGAGACCAGTGGAGTAGTGGAAGGAGATTGGAAGAGAAAAGGGGAGGTTTGGGGAAGGAAAAACACCAAGTAATGTTTTGCATATGCATGAATGTCTCACGATGAAACTCACTATCTTGTACAATTATGCCAATAAAATTTTAAAAATATATTAAAGTAAAATAACATCATGCAATAAAAATTTCTATTTTAATTTTTATGATAACAGATTTATTATGGTACTATCCATTGGACACAAACTTGCCATTTTAGGGTGGACATTTAGCATTCTTTTTCGGTATATTTGCAGAATTGAAAAACTATCACCAGCATCTAATTTCAGAATATTTTCATCTCCTCAAAAGAAACTCTATATACATTAAAAATCATAACCCATTTCTTTCCTTCCCTCAGTCTCTAACAACCTCTAATCATTCTGTTTCTGTGGAGTTGTCTATTCTGAACACTTAATATAGACGGAATCATCTATGATGTGTTCTATGCCTGACTTCTTTCCCTTAGCATAGCATTTTCAAGGTATATTCATGCTCTATCACAAATTAACACCTCATTCTTTTTCATCACCTAACCTTATTCCATTTTAGGGCTGTACAACATTCATCACTTGATAGACATTTGGATTGTTTTCATTTTTGGTGACAATGAGCTTTTGGAAACAACTCCTACGATGAGTATTCATGTAGGGGTTTTACTATGGACATATATTTCCAGTTGTTTGGGGTTTATTCCCAGGAGTAGGATTGCTGGGTCATGTGACAAATTTATCTTCACCTTTTGAAGAACTGCCAGACTCTTTTCAAAGCATGTGTGCCATCTTGCATTCCCACCAGCAGTGCCTGAGGGCTTCGGTTCCTCCATGTCATTGTCAATGCATGTAATGTTACTGCAAATCTTTTTGATTATACCTATATTAAAGCATATCCCATTGCATTTTTTATTTGCATTTCCCAAATGGCTAATAATATTGGGTGTATTTCATGTGTTTATTCACCATTTGCATATCATTTTTTTGGAGATGTCGCCTCAACTTCTTTTCCCAGTGTTAGTTAGGGTTGTTTGCCTTTTTAATGCTGTGTTGCAAGAATTATTTATACATTCTAGATACAAGTTCCTTATTAGACATGTAACATTATCTGCAATAGTTTTCCCATTCTGCAGGTTGTCATTTCACTGTATTGATATTGTCCTTTCATACAGGAAGGGTTTTAGTTTTGATGAAGTTTATCTACTTTTTTCTTTCTCACATGTGTTTTATGACTATATGTGAAAAAAATTAAAACAAAAAACCCATCATGGCTGGGTGTGGTGGCGCACGCTTGTAATCCCAGTACTTTGGGAGGCGGAGACCGGAGGATCCGGGTTCGCGGCCAGCCTCAGCTCTCGCTCTCTCTCTCCCTGTCTCTCTCTCTCTTTTTCTCTCTCTCTCTCCTTAGCGAGGCCCTCCGCAACTTCGTGAGACCCGGTTTCAAAATAAAGCATAAAAAAAAAATAGGGCCAGGGGTGTAGCGCAGAGGTAGAACGCCCCTGCGTTCAATCCCCGGTACCGCAAAAAAAAAAAAAAAAACCATCATGTATCCAAGGTCACAAAGGTTTGTCCCTATGCTTTTGGTTGACTCTGAAAATGCCCACAATATGGAGGGCTGACTGCACTGATCTTCTCGTGTGCAAGTTTGTTGAATAGTTTATTAATTCTAATTATTATTCATATATATAACTACAATACATTTTTAAATTTATATTATCATTATTATATTGTTTGTGTGAATTCCTTAGGATTTTCTATATTCTATCAGTAGAGATAGTATTACTTTCTCCTTCCAAGTCTGGATGCCTTTATTTCATTTACTTACACAATTGCCTTGGCTAGAACTTCCAGCAGAAAGTTGAGTAGAAGTAGCGAGAAGACATCCTGGTCCTGTTCCTGATATTTTACAGAAACCAGTAAGTATGACAGCTCTAGATTTTCAATATATATTCCCATTTTCAGGTTGAAGAAATTTCCTGCTTTTTTTTTCTTTAATCATGAAAGGGCATTGAATTGTGTCAAATGCTTTTCCTGCATCTGTTTAAATGATCAAGTCGCTTTGATCCTTCAGTCTGTTAATGTGACTTATTACACTGCTAATGATACATTAATTTTTTTTTTTTTGCGGTACCGGGGATTGAACCCAGGGGCGTTCTACCTCCGAACTACACCCCCGGCCCTATTTTTTATACTTTATTTTGAAACTGGGTCTCACGAAGTTGCGGAGGGCCTCACTAAGTAGAGAGAGAGAGAGAGAGAGAGAGAGAGAGAGAGAGCTGAGGCTGGCCGCAAACCCAGATCCTCCGGTCTCCGCCTCCCAAAGTACTGGGATTACAAGCGTGCGCCACCACGCCCATCCTATACATTAATTTTTAATTAGCCTTATGTGCTGTATACTCTTTCATTTCTGGTATTAATAATTTGTGTCCTCTGCCTTTTTTTCTTAGCTAGCCTGGCTAGAAACTTATCAGTTTTATTGATCTTTTCAAAGAATCGGCTCTTGGTTTCATTGATTTTTCTCTACTAATTTCCTGTCTTAATTTCATTGATTTCTGATTCAATTTTTATTACTTATTTTCTTATGCTCACTTTGGATTTACTCTGCTATCCTATCCTTTTTCTAGCTTCATAAGATGGGAACTTAGGTGATTTATTTTAGATGTTTCTTATCATCTAATATATGCATTCAATGAAATAAATTTCCTGCTAAGCACTGTTTCTGATGCATCCCACAAAGTTTCATGTTGTATTTGCATTTTTACTTACTTATTTAAAATTCTTTTAAATTTTTTCTTGCGAGTTTTCTTTGACCCTTGTGTTGTTTAGAAGCAGGTTGTTTGATTTATATATATATTATAATTTTTTATCTTTTTGTTATTGATTTCAAGTTCAATTTCTCCGTAACCTGAGAGCAGGTATTACATGCTATCTTTTGAGTTTGCTAAGGTGTGTTTTATGACCCAGAGTGTTGTCTACCATGGTGAATGTTTCAATGAGCTTGAGAAGAATGTGTATTCTGCTACTGTGAGATGAAGTAGTTTATAGACGTCAATTATATCTGGTTGATTGATAGTGTTGTTGAGTTCAACCGTCCTTACTGATTTCCTGACTGCCAGATTTGTCCATCTTTAATTCACTGTTCAATTCAAACACCCTGCTAAACACTCTTACTCAGCTAAGCCTCCAGATCTTGGAATGCAGAGAAAAATTGATATGCTCTTTGCTTAGGTTTTGTCATGATTTCTAAAAATATTCTCAGATGAATTGATGTTCACTTAATAACACTGACTCTTCCTGTGGCATTGTCCACAATTTTTTATGTCATTTCCAAAAGACTTTGACACCCTGCTTCTCTGTGAATCATTGTTGTAAACAAAGGTGTTTCTCTTGTTGCAAGGGAGGCAACAGCCATTGAGACAATTACTTACAGAGCACAATAAGACAGATGACATTGCTCCTCCAAGACACACCTGACACGAATTCTGGATACAAATCTGAACATTAAATAGAAATGTTTTAGGCAACTTTTTGCAGCAGAATAACTTTTCTAATTTTACTGCCATTTACCAATCTTACCAATGTTTTAGCATAATATAGATTGACGAAATCCATTGACTAAATATAACTGGATAGAGAAGTTGTGCTTTTTTAGTTTTTACATGAAAGCACTTTGGTACTTACTATTCTTTTGGAGAGATGAACCTTTTCTATTTTTCTTTCTATTAGCTTATTCAAACATTGTAGTCACTGTAAATTGTCATTTCGGCATTCTTGGTTTTTCACTAACATTGTGAATTTTCCTTTGCTAAACAATAAGACATGCCACAAAATATCATGTGCCCTGAAGCTTTCGTTGAAAATTACAAAGACCCCTGCAACACTCATGTAAAGAGAAAAGTTTCAAGTTATTTTACATGTTGTTGCAACCACACAGAGAATGCACAATTCTGCAGATGCATGCCAAGGTGAGGTAGGCCACCATGACACAGAGAAACCAGATCTAGGAACATCAGTCCGAGGTCTTGGTGACAACTTAGAGCTCTCCTAATTCGGAAGTACCAAAGCTCAGGGGTTTCTCATAAAGCAAGACAGATAGAACATTTGTATCATTCAGCGCTCTCCAGAGGAACAGATTAATAGAAAAATAATATATATATATATATATATATATATATATATATATATATATGTATATTTATAAGAGGAAATTTATTAGATTAATGTACAATCAGGGGCTGAATAGTCCCCAAACGGCCATCTGCAGCTTGAGAGCCAGGGAAACAGGTAGCTGCTTAATCCAAGAAGCTGGAAGCTTCACAATAAGAAGCAGCAACGATGCAGCCCCAGCCAGAGGCTGAAGGCCTTGGAGAGTCGCTGGTGCAAGTCCACATTCAAAGGCTCATGGATCCAGAGTCTGATGCTTATGGGAAATGGCAGCAGCAAATAACGCACCCACACTTGAGTCCAGTGCGCATGGCGTGTGAGTTTGCCGTTCTTCTGCTTTTTCTTGAATGTGGAACTGCAGCCTACTGGACGGTGCCAAGCAAGTTCAGGGTGGGTGTTCCCACCTGGTTCAGGGATCTGCATGCCAATGGTCACTGAACCCAGAACCTTCCAAGGCACACCCAGAAGTGTGCTTTAGCAGTTACCTAGGCACCTTTCAAACTGACAACCAAGATTAAACACCACAACATTCTGTACTTATCTTTACTTGGTAATTTCTAAAGAATAGGTCATTTTCTAAAGAAACAGAATTCTGAGGCCATTTTCCCAGGCAGTCCTATATCAGTCCTAGCCAAAACTTAGCACTTAAAGTGCTTCCTGAAAAATATTATTTCCCTAAGAAATCCTTGTTTCCTATTGGTGATGTGGGTGAAAGTAGTTAACCACCAGACAAAATCTCTACTTTGTTAATTATAGCTCTTTATAAAGACTTGCATATTTACATGACTGCTTGCTCAAACTGGTTGAATATAGCATAGTATATCACATTTTCCTTGGAATTATGCTATTATATGCTATAATATCAGAAAATTCTGTTTCACACCAATATTTGAACTTTATACCTGAGAACATGACTGTCCCTTCTACAATGTTGCATCTTGTGGCATGTATGTGAGATCTCATTTCTTTTATTAATAGCATCAATTCGAAGTATGTTGGATAATGATTTATGAAAATCCTTCCTAAATATATTTTAGCCATTAAAATCTCATTACCATCATTATCTCAATAGGACTTTTCATGACACGTTTCTTTGGGTGAGTATACACCTATACTCTTTGCAGGATGTTCTGAAACTGTTTATCTTTTTTTTTTGTTTGGTACTAGGGATTGAACCCAGGGGAATTTTACCTCTGAACTATACACCCAACCCTATTTTTATTTTTGTTTTGGAAAAAGAATTTCTCTAAGTTGCAAAGGGCCTTGCTAAATTGCTGACGCTGGCCTCGAACCTGCAATCCACCTGTCAGCCTCCCAAGTACTGAGATTACAGGAGTGCACCATCATGCCCAGTTCTAAAACTGTTTATCTTGATGTGCAAACATTGCCCAAGAATAAAGTTTTCAGTGTAAGGATTGAAGGATTCTGCGATCACTAGTCCTTAGAGATCTGGTCTCTATTCTAACAGTGTTACCTGTCTAAATAATAGGAAAAATTAATTTTCACCATCGGATGATTTGTATTCTAATATCTTTTTTCCCTCTGCTTCTTTTCCCTTCAGTATATATTTTCCATCAAAACTGAGGAAGAGAATTGGAACTCTGATCAACCAGTCTGTCTGCTTTTAATCTGGGAATAAAATGTGGCAGACAAAGTAAATTGGGGTAGAAACTCTCCTTTCCTCCCTACCCTGGAGCCAGAGATAACAAAGACAAGGAGGCTCCTCTGGGTTAAAGTGGGAGCAATTACAAACTGCAGGAGAGAAGAAAGAAAGAACACGATTTGCAACCCCAGCGACAGGTCACTTCAGGTCAGCCTGACCTAAGTTCCTCTGTCATCTCCTTGATGCTTTAATTTTCAGTTGGTGAATTGAATAACAAAAGCTATTTTCCCATTATCTCACACATCATTTCTGAAGAGAATAAAATTCACCAAGCCTGAGTCATCGTATAGCACTCAGTCACTGCACCGCACTGAGTCTCTGCTATACAATCTCCAGAATATTCCCTACTTTGCAAATGCAAAAGTTAGCATGCAAAAGTTAGGACCATGTGAAAAAAATCTGTAGACTTCTGGGAGGAGAAAGAAAGGGAGTGATCACTGTGCTGGGCAGAGAGGTGGGGGTAACTGTAAGGTTCTATTTCTTTACATGGTGATTATATGTATTTATTTTGTGATAAATCACTCATTTACATATATAGGTACATATAGGCATGCATATATAATGTATACAAACATGCATTTATAAAATTAAAGTGTGTGTTTAGAAACTATAAAAATACACATATAAAGACATGAATGTGTACATAAATATATACATATGTGTATATCTCTCTCTATGTATTGTTCTATATGTGCATATCAATACATTTATCTCCAAATATAAAAGATAAATAAAATAATATATTATGGAGGGGAAGAGGGAGAATTGAGGAATGAAACAGTTCATATGACAATATGTGGAGGTTTTACTACCAGTTTCACTAGCATGTGCGGGGAGGGGGAGCAAGGTGGGGTGTGTGCATGTATGTTTTTATAACATTGACCCTCACTATGATGTATAATTGCAATGCACTAATAAAATAGTTAAAATAAAATGAAATAATAGAAACAAAAGGGAAGGCTTTGTACTTGTTAAATCCTGGAGGAACAGCACAACTAATATGCAATGCAGCATATTTTTATGTGACCAATTCCATCAAAATAACAGTAAGTGCTACAAAAAGTGACAAATGTAAGAGAATAAATAGAAACTACACTTACTGTGAAGAGAAAATGGCTTTAGGATGAAGATATGATCTCTGGAGTTAGCCTGAGTCCTCTTTTTCTCCTTTCCCTTTTTTCTTATTAAATAACTCCAGGTGATACACAGTTTAATTGAACTGCTTTGTGGTTTAATTTCCTATCTAAAAATGGTATAATATGGTCTTTGTTCATTTTCTATTGTTTATAAATTATCTTGATCCAGGGAGAATGGGAAATAGTGTTCAAAGTGTCATAAAGGAACAACTAGAATGTTTCAAATATATATTAAGGGGCCTGTAAATGTTTGCATAAAATTAAAACCAAAACAACTTAGTCTGGGCAATAAGTACTCAGTAGTCATGTAAGTACTCAGTAGTCATGTCCCGCCCTGCACAAGGTGAGCAAATCCATCACAGCCAAGTGTGTTTCTGCACTTCTGGACTTCTGGAAGCACCTTCTAAACAAAGAGTCTGTGCACTTAATTAAATGGAACCTAAATTTGGAGAACTTTGGCAAGTCATTCCATCACAGAATTTCCAATGTGAAGGGTTTCCCAGAGAACATTTAATTCAGCAAACCCAATACATATATTAATCTAAACCTGGTCCCTCTAAGAGCAATCATCTTTAAAGTTGTCTCTTTATTTTATATTATAAAATGGCTTCGACTTCATCCGATATGCCACAAGCAAGGTCAAGTATCTGCCAAAGAATTCCTGAAAGCGGTAGGGGAAGTAAGTCTGCCTCTCACCTAGAACTTGTCTTCTAAGATATTTCTAAGAGCAGCAACAAAGGGAAACATTGCTTTCCTGGTTTCAGTATTTTTTAAAAAGAAAACCAAAAAACTACACAGGGTGATTTGAAGATCAATGAGTAAAAGCAATGAGGAAGGAAATTAAATTTTTAATTGGATGATATGAGCTCAAAGAAGCAAGTTGTTTTGTTTGATTCTTTTCCCAGTTTTACTTTAAAGTAGCACTGTGTGGGGAGAACAGAAGTAGGTAGGATGTGAGAGACTACACAGCCTCTTCCTAATAGAGCTGCAGGGGAAGCAATGACTTCGTAGGAGAAGAAAGCACAGGAAACATTCAGATCAGGGATATCATCACACAAGACAGGAGAAAGGCTTGTCAGGAAGGAGGGAAATGATGGATTTTAGTTAGAGGAAAAGTAATGCAGAGGATGATGTTGGTAGTAAAATAAAAGATACATAAAGTGCCTATATTTGGGACAGTAAGTGATTGAAACAGTGAGTGATGAGTTTTGAGTCTCTTAGGAGAGATCACTGAAGCCCAGTAGAATCCAGTTGTAGTCCAGAGAGGGCTCCTGTCTTGGTGTGCATGGGCCAATGCATTCTCTCGAATCATAGTTGTGGGCCCTACATGCTTCTGATAAATACAGTGGTAACTGCCAAGCAAAAAGTCTTAGACGTAGGTGGAAATAGAGGTGGGAAGTCTTAACCACATTTTTTGATGAGCTTATTTATGAGAATTTTATATTTTTAGTTACTATCATACATGATAAACCTTTTTTTCTAAATAGTACTGGGAAATGAACCCAGGGGCATTCTATCTCTGAGCTACATCCCAACCCTATTCTATTTTTTTATTTGGAACAGGGTCTTGCTAAGTTGCTGAGGCTGGCCTCAAACCTGTGATCCACCTGTCTCAGCCTCCCAAGTACTGGGATAACAGGCATGTGCCACCCCACCAAGCTATAAATGATAAACTTTAAAATTAGCTTTTCTTCCTATTTACTGCAAATAAGTGACATAAGTATTGATACACACACACACACACACACATACACACACACACACACATACACACACACACACACACACACCTACACCTACACATAATTTCATCTGAATGTACTGGTTTGTCCAAGTAGACAATTTTATCACTTTGGAAAAAGATTTTTTTTTCTATTTTAGATATTTATACCACTTACTCTATTTTCTTGAGTTATTACATTCATTAAAAAACAAATTAATTTTCAACACAGTGGGAAGCTTTAATTTGATGTTGATTTAAAATAATATAATTTCGGTAGAATGGCCATTTTGATATTTATTCTGCCTATCCAAAAGCATGGGAGATCTTTCCATCTTCTAAGATCTTCCTCAATTTCTTTCTTTAGTGTTTTATATTTTTCATTGAAGAGGTCTTTTTATCTTTGTGGGTGGATTTATTCCTAGGTATTTTATTGTTTTGAGGCTATTGTGAATGGAATTGTTTTCTAGATTTCTTTTTGAGTGGATTTGTGGCTGGCATATAGAAAAGCTACTGATTTTTTGTAGATTGATTTTATATACTGCCACTTTGCTGAATTTCTTAATCAGTTCTAGAAATCTTTTGGTTGAGTTTTTTGTGTCTTCTAAGTATAGGATCATTTCATCTGCAAATAGAGAGAATTTCAGTTTTTTTCCTATTTGTATTCCTTTGATTTCCTTTTCTTGCCTTATTGCTCAGGCTAGAGTCTGAAGTATTACATTGAAAAGTAGTTGGCTTACAGATTCAATGCAGTCCCTATCAAAATACCAGATCATTCTCACAGAGCTAGAAAAAATCAGTCTTAAATTTCATATGGAAAAACAAAAGACCCAGCATAGCCAAAACAATTTTCAGCAATAAGAACCATGCAGGAGGCATCACAATACTTGACTTCATATTACACTACAGAGCTATAGTAATAAAAACAGCATGGTATTGGCATAAAAATAGACACATGGAGTAATGGAACAGAATAGAAGATACAGAAACAAATCCACACACTTATAGACAATTGATTTTCAACAAAGGTGCCAAAAACATATGTTGGAGAAAAGACAGCCTTTTCAACAAATGGTGTTGGGAAAACTGGTTATTCATTTGGAATTAAATCCCTACTTCTCACCCTGCACAAGAGTCAACTCAAGATGGATCAAAGACCTGGAAATTAGACCAGGGACTTTGAAATTGTTACAGCAGGGTGTAGGTCTAACACTCCAACATATAGGAATAGGTAGAAAAGTCCTCAATATAACCCTCAAGGCTCAGGAAATTAAAACAAGAATTAATAAATGGGATGGCATTAAGCTAAAAAGTTTCTGTTCATCGAAGGAAACCATCAAAAGTCTAAAGAGAAAGCCTACAGAATGGGAGAAGATCTTTGACAGCTATTCCTCTGATAGAGGACTAATATTTATAATATACAAAGTACTTAAATAAATTAACACAAAAAAAAACACCAAATAACCCAATCAAGAAAGGGGCAATTATGCCGGGCGTGGTGGCGCATGCTTGTAATCCCAGTACTTTGGGAGGCGGAGACCGGAGGATCTGGGTTTGCAGCCACCCTCAGCTCTCTCTCTCTCTCTCTCTCTCTCTCTGTCTCTCTCTCTCTCTCTGTCTCTCTACTTAGTGAGGCCCTCCGTAACTTCGTGAGACCCAGTTTCAAAATAAAGTATAAAAAATAGGGCCGGGGGTGTAGTGCGGAGGTAGAACACCCCTGGGTTCAATCCCCGGTATCCCCCCCCAAAAAAAAACAACAAAAAAAAGAAAGGGGCAATTGAACTAGACACTTTACACAAGAAATACAAATGGCCAATAAATATATGAAAAAAATGTTCAACATCATTAGCAATCAGGGAGATGCAAATCAAAAGTACACAGATTCCATCTAACCCCAATTAGAATAGCAATCATCAAGAAGTCGAACAACAATAAATGCTGGCAAGGATGTGGGGACATAGGAACTCTTATACACTGTTGGTGGGGTTGCAAATTAGTGCAGCTGTTAATGGAGATCAGTGTGGAGATTTCTCAGAAAACCATATGATTCAGCTATACCACTCCTGGGTATCTTTCCAAAGGGAACAAAATCAGAATATTATAGTGATACATGCATATTTATGTTTATAGCAGCACAACTCATTATAGTCAAATTATGGAACCAATCCATTCATCCGTCCATCAACAGATGAATGGATTACAAAATTATGGGATATATACACAATAGAATTCTACTCAGCAATAAAGAAGAACAAAACTATATCATTTGCAGGAAATGGACAGACCTGCAGAACATTATGTTATGTGAGATTAGCCAGTAACAGAAAGTGAGGGTTTGTATGTGGAGGAGAAACCCCAGTGGAGTAACAGAGGTGGTCTAGGGGAGGAAGAGAGAGGGAGGAATAATGAAGGAAACACATTTCCATTGACATTAGGTGCATATGCGAGAAAACCAAGTCCATCTCAATATCAAGTATGAGGAAGGGGGAAGGAGGAGTTGGGAGGGAGCCAGGGGAAAGCTCACCAAGTGCTGTGTGCATATATGTTACTATCACTATGAACTACATTATGATGTAAGACTATCATGTACCAAAAAAGTATAAAAAGTTAAAAAATAAAATAACATAATTCTAAGTGTACCATAAATGTACATAATGTGAGTATTAGATATTCTTTTGAGAAAGATTATTTTTCATAAGTTTACCAGTGGTTCTTTTCAGTTGATGGATGTCATATACTTTTTGATATCTATAAAGAGAACTGTAATTTTCTCTTTTGCTGTGATCATGTGCTATAAATAACATTCTTAGTATTTGACATTTCTTGATTCTCTGGAAAAGAAGTATCTAATCATGGTCAACTCATTTCAATATACAGTTTTATTCAGTTTATTAGTATTTATCTTAGGTTTTTAGTTTCTTTTTCCCTCTTTCTCTCTCTCTTTTTTCCTTTATTTTTCTTTTTCTCTTACCATTTCTTTTTCTCTTCACCATTCTTAAGATTCATAATTTATTCACATAAAGATTGAAAAATCAATCCCTGGTACCGCAAAAAATCAAAAATAAAAATAAAATAAGATTGAAAATGCTTTATTAATTCAGAGACAACTAATAACTTTCTTTTGGTTTCTTCCCAGGTTTCTTGGGTCTTAATACTTTCTGAACCAATTTTATTAATCTTCCCAAATACATTTCCATATAAGAAAGAACAGAACCTACTTTTTTGAACCAATATTTCTTACTATAAATTAATCTACTCACATGTTGGCTTAATCATCAGTCCCTTATGAATTTAACTAGTGTGAATATTGCCAAAAAGCTGAATGGTATACAAAAAACAAGTTTAGAGTTATGAGTCTTCAGCACCATTGCCCTAAGACTACCAACCAAGAAATGTTGACTGGCCTCCCTTGGCACTTTTCCTATATCTCACAAATACCTTATAGAAGCCTTGATTACAGCCCTATATTTCTAGGATTCTATTGTTTTTTATAATTTAAGGGTCAGAAAACTCTTTCTGATAAAAGATAGAAGGCAAATAGTTTAGACTTTGCTATTGCAGAGTGTCTGTTGCAAGTCTCCAGTAGTTGCTTTGAAATGCATAGGTTGTCTATGCAGCAGTCATAGACAACCTATAAATAAATGAGAATGGCTATGTTCCAAAAATCTTAACAGACAAAAATATACTCTGCATTTAAAAAAAACTAGAAGGAAGAATCTTGAAAATTTTCACCACAGAGAAATTAAAAATGTTTGAAGAGATATATTTGACCTGATTTAAACACTGTTTTTGGTTTTTTGCTTTTTTTGTGCTACTGGGGATTGAACCCAGGGGCATTCTGCCTCTGAGCTATACCTCCAGGCCTATTTTTATTCTTTATTTTGAAACAGGGTCTCACTAAGTTGTGGAGGGCCTCACTAAGTTGCTGAGACTGGTTGCGAACCTGCGATCCTCCTGTCTCAGCCTCCCAAGTACTGTGATTACAAGCATGCACAACTACGCACAGTTTAAACACTATTACATGTGTTGAATACTACACAGTACTCCAACAATAGGTATAACTTTTATGTTTTATGTATCAGTTAAAATATTTAAAAATCAAATCTTCTAATAAAAGTATGTGTAAAAATGTTTTAAATAAACATTGAGTCAAATTTGCACCACAGGATGTAGTTTGTTGACCCCGATCTACTTTATTGTTATAAAATGACTTTAATACAAATATTGCATGTTGCATGTGAAATATTAAAAAACAACATTTATTTAATGTTTATTATGGGGCAAGCACTGTTAAAACTGCTTTTCATAAATTCAGTTTATTATCACACCACTCCTAGGAGGTTGGTATTATTATCATTCCTATTGACACATGAACACATTGGGAAATAGAAGGTTAAGTACACTGCTTTCTGTTAAACAGCTAGCAGTGAGTGGACTGGATTTCAAACTAAAACCTTTGCCACATTTTAATCCAAAAGCTAACGTCCTACGGAACACATTATTATATCTCCATCAACCTCATTAGTTGGAAAGCATCAACTTGGTTCATTGAGATGAAGCCAATTATCTAAATGGGAAATCTTCAACAAATCTATTTTTAAAGTACAAACTCTTGTCTGAAAATCATATATCTCAACTGAAAAAAATGTGTTTTTGTCCCATGGTAAGCACTCAAATGTTAGAATGATTAAAAAGAAGAAGAAGAAGAAAAAAGAAACCTCCTCAAAATGTAAACGAGAGACCATTGAATTAAGTATTTTATTTTATTTTTGCGGTACCGGGGATTGAACCCAGGGGCGTTCTACCTCCGTGCTATATCCCCGGCCCTATTTTAATAGTTTATTTTGAAAACGGGTCTCACAAAGTTGCGGAGGGCCTCACTAAGTAGAGAGAGAGAGAGAGAGAGAGACAGAGAGAGAGAGAGAGAGAGAGAGAGAGAGAGAGAGAGAGAATGAGAGAACTGAGGCTGGCCGCGAACCCGGATCTTCTGGTCTCTGCCTCCCAAAGTACTAGGATTATAAGCGTGCACCACCACGCCTGGGGAATTAAGGATTTTAAATGTTATTTCTCACAACAATTTTTCTTGGGTCTAGCTCATCATCATTGTCTCCTAAAACATCTCTTCAAGTAAAACAAAGTCAATAGTATGATTGCTGGTAAGCTTAACATTCAGGGACAAGGGGACATATTTAGAGGGTAATTGTAGTATTTTTTTTCAACAGTTAACATGTAAAAAAAATTTTAAGTCAATAATTTCATCTACTATCTCACAAAAGAATGTCACCAAGATATAATTAGAAGATTAGCCAGCATAGCAATGTGCTGAAAAATTGGTGGCTATCTAAAGTTCAATCAATTTGAGGATGGTTAAGTATATTAAAGGGAGAGTAACATTCAGAATGGTAAAATAAATCCCTCCAAAATATGCTTTTTCATGAGATAAATGGCAAAAAAAGTAAAAAAAAATCATGTTTTTAAGACTCTGGTAAGTAGGTAGAGGCTTATACAAATCCAAGGATTACTTTTTTTAAAAGGCTAAATCTGATGAGAACAGCAAGTATCGTGCTGTATTCACATCGCCCCTTTCCAGCTCTGAGACAGCCTTGAAACCCAGTGTCCTCACAAGCATGACAGTTATGAAAACCATCAGTCCAGACACTTCTCTGGAGGGCAGAACTGGTTTAGAAATTAAAAGTAGTCTACTTGGAAGCTAATTGAGATGTTGCATTCTCCACGTTTCTTTTTATATCTTTATTTGACTCAGAGCTCACATGGTGCAAATATCCCCTATCACCAGGGTATTTGTCAAAAACAAACAAACAAACCCTCCAAAACAGTAGTCATTCAATAGCATCACAACTGCCTAAGGTAGCATCACCAGTCATGGTTGACAGGAGGCTTATCAAAATCTTTAAAGGAAAAAACAGAGGAGTGAGAGACCAAGAGGGGGCTTTGAAAAGCTCTGCTGTATTTCAGAGAATGTAGAGGCCACATGCATATGACGGACTGTACACAGGAACAGGGAGGACCTGAGGACACCCTTCTCTCTCACCTGCGACTCTGAAGTTCTGAACAGGCAGGAATGGAAGGCTGAGCCAAAGATGCCCACAGCCCGCCAGAGTGCTGAAGTTGTACCCTAGCACACACACACACCCTCAAAAACACTGGGAAAATTCCTATTTCAAATGATTGAAGGGAATCTATTTTATTTATTACACTCTTCTGTCTTATTTGAATTTATTTTAAATACTTAGCATACATGAGACTGAGTGAGATCAAATCCCTTAGTCATTTACGGTCAAGCCGCATCATCTTTCTATCTTAGTTCTTCTGTTATTGTAAAAGGAAGTTAATGATGCTACCTTAAGCCATAAAGTTCTGGGGAGAATATAGAGTTCTTGGCCCCAACAAGCACTATAATGTTAAAATTATTTATATAATATATAGATAATGTATAATATATTTTGAAAAGATTTGACACTAAAGGGTCACACAAAAACTAAGAGGTAAAGTGAATTTTAAAATAAAGATACAAAAGCAGGGTCAACTTTTCAGCCTCAGGATAGTTGCCTTTTAAAAAATACAAACATAAGCCAGGCATGGTGGTGCACGCTTGTAATCCCAGTACTTTGGGAGGCAGAGACAGAGGATCCGGGTTCACGGCCAGCTTCAGCTCTCTCTCTCTCTCTATCTCTATCTCTTCCTGTCTCTCCTCTCTCTCTCTCTCTTTCTCTCTCTCTCTCTACTTAGTGAGGTCCTCCGCAACTTCGTGAGACCCGGTTTCAAAATAAAGTATAAAAAATAGGGCTGGGGGCATAGCGCGGAGGTAGAACGCCCCTGGGTTCAATCCCCGGTACCGCAAAAAAAAAATACAAACATATTCTTAGAGTTATTAATAGTTTGCCTATTATTTATGAGCTATGACCAAGTCTGGTAAAAATCTTTTCAATTCTTTGTTCTGATTCAGACTCAGAAACTCAGATTAAAAATACTAGTAGAATGTATAAAGGTTATGAAAGGAAAAGAAATAAAGCATTGAACTTTCAGGGTAGTCTTTTTAAAATTGCCTGCATTTCCCATCTCTTTTCCTATTTCTTAATTCCCTTTGGGAAAACTGATGTTGACAGTACAGGGGGAAAAAAGATCAGATGAAAAGTAACTGTGCTTTCTCTCCAATGTTACAAAAATATATCTGTTTTTATTGCTTACTTCTTCCAAAATAAAATCAGTTGTAACTTCCTACTAACAACAGATTCTTATAGTCAATTATTAGGCATGAGGGTATTTAAGTTGTAGGCTAAGTACTTGGAGACATTTTTATGGAGGTATCTTCAATAATAAAATCCCTGAAAATATTTCAGTACAACTGGGAATTCTATCTATACAACAACAAAGCTAATGGCTGGCCAATGTATAATATAAAGCAATTTATTTAAAAATTGCTTTGGATCTGCCAAGACCTACAGCAGAAAATACTTTGATGTAGTAATTTAACAAGATGAGGAAGCAATGAGTAAATATTTTTTGTGAACTGGCATTTCCTGTGCCATGTCCATCGCATGTCAGTAGATACCTATTTTTTAATGCATTTGCCCACTTTTTATTACAACTTAATCTACCAGAGATTTTATGTTAATTTATTCACTCAATATCAAAGTTGGCATTGTTCAAAGGAATTTTCCTCCCAACCTTTAGAGTTTTGAAACTACTAGTCTCTCTATCTTGTTCTTCTCTTTTCCTCAACATAAGAGAAGCAATCTATAAGATCAGTGTAATTGATGATCATCAGTTGAGTTGAGGTGAAAAAAATGAATAAAAATACTCTGAATGTAAATAGGAAAACCATTGCTAAATTTGTAGATTATTCATTTAATTATGATACTAGAATTGATTTGATGAGGACAGTACTTTTCAGACTTTAATGTTAATATAAATCTCCTGGAGATCTTGCTAAAATATTAGTCTGATTTAGTAGGTCTAATTCAATAGATCTAAAAATTTCCATTCCTAATTGATGCCCATGTAATACTGATTATTTTAAAATACAATTACAACACTTTGACCAGTAAGAGGCTAGAATGTTTGGAAATAGGATATTATTTAACATAAATAAAGAACTAGTCTCAGGATACAATTTAATTTCAGAGCTATAAGAGAACAAACTAGAGGATTATTAGATGGCAGAAACAGAAAGAGAGATGACTAACAGCCTCATTCCTTATTAAAAATAATGTATTGCAAAAGATTAAAATGTGGATTCATAATCTATTCATTGTTTCCTCAAAAGGAAATCAGGTCCATCCAAGAAAACTTTGAAAGCCAACCTCTTCAAACTTTAAACAGGAAGTCAATGATGAGCTTTGGAAGCTCCCTTAAAGACATTTAAAATATAGCTACAAGAAGTAGCAGCATAAAATTTTGAAAGAGTTGAAAGAGGAAGGTCAAGAAGATCAATGAAAACTACATAATGCTGCATACAGTGTGTTTTATTATAGTAGTCATTTTAGCTGGGGAGAATGATCAGGTTGTTCATAGAGTCAAGAATCTAAGTGAATCTTAAAGCATGACATGATAACAAAATAAAAGAGTCAAGTATGACCACACTAAGTAGAATAAAAGTCTAGTTTGAATGTTAGCTAATGAAAGTCTAAGTCTCTGGCCATATTTTCTAGTGAGTAGTGGTGGGAAGGAGTTTTTAAACAACAGGTAAGTTCTTCTGTGATTACATAGAAGACCCTACTGGATTGTATTTGGAATTGTTAATCAAGAATATACAATTTAAAACAGAGATAGACTATCTCTGCCTGACATTTGAGCCAAGAACAAATATTAGATCTACAAGGTCTGTAGTAGACTGAATGGTGACTCCTAAGTATCAGGTCTGAATCCTTGGAACCTGTGACTGCTCTATTATTTGGAAAAAAAGATCTTTGAAGATGTTATTAGTAAAGAATATTGAGATGGAAAAGTTATTATTTATGATGGGCCCAGCCGGGCGTGGTGGCGCACGCTTGTACTTGGGAGGCTGAGACAGGAGGATCTGGGTTCGTGGCCAGCCTCAGCTACTTAGTGAGGCCCTCCGCAACTTAGCAAGACCCTGTTTCAAAATAAATAATAAAAAAATAGGGCTGGGGTGTATGTAGCTCGGAGGTAGAATGCCCCTGGGTTCAATCCCCAGTACCACAAAAAAAAAGCGCCCTAAATGCCAATACATGAAACCTCATAGAAAGGAGACAGAGGAAGATTGACAGAAAGGGCTATGCTAAGACAGAGGCAGAAGGTGGAGTGATGAGACTACAGACCAAGAATGTCTGGCAATCATCAGAAACTGGAAGAATCAAGGAATGGATTCTCCCTTCAAGCACGAGGAGGGAATGTAGCCCTCCTTACACCTAGATTTCAACTCAGTGGAACTGACTTCAGACGTCTGACCTCCAGAACTATAAAATGATAAGTTTCTGTCGTTTTATGCCACCTGGTATGTGGTAATTTGTTGTAGCAAGCATAGGAAACTCATCCAGGGTCTGAAGAGAAGAATATATGGGCAATGTTCAAGTTAGAAAACCAGAGACAGGGTTCCAAGATGGCGACTGAAGGAGACACCACATCGCCATCCCTCTGAGACTTGGATCTCAATCGCTGTGAAAGCAGCTTCTCGACAAGAGAAGAAAAGCAATGATACATTGAATTAAACAACAAAAATTTTGAAACACAACAGAATCAAAGCCAGAAGACAAAACAGAGGAAAATAAAAAGCTCCAAGCGCCTTACCTAGGGAACGGCAGCAGCGCCATCTTGGGCAGAATGTGCTGGCGGCTACCAGCATTGTGGCTTCCACATGCCACTAACAAAGAAGCCAGAGACCTGTTGTAAATCCAACAACTGCAGATCATCAGCAGCGAAAGTTAGCAGTGACTCACTCCACGTTCGACAGAGACCCCTATGCCCAGAAGCCTGACAGGAAACTGCGACAGCTTGGCTTAGCCCACCCCCTCCCCAGAGATTAAAAGCAGTGCTCAACGAGACTGTAAGTTAATGAGCCACCCCAGGGGGAGATCACCCAGTGGGGCCGGAGGGACTCACGTGGTAAGCAATAGACTCTCGGGGTCTGAGACTTTGCTGATAACCCCTGTAGGGGTGGGAGTGGGGTCTGCTGTAGGACACAGTAGATATGTGGATAAGCAGACACTACTTCAAACAGAAATGAAAACTCAAAATGTTAGGAATTAAAAATCATCTCTCAATAATCATGCTGAATATAAATGGCCTCAACTCCCCAATCAAAAGACATAAGGTGGCAAACCGGATTAAAAATCATAATCCATCTATACGCTCCCTGCAAGAAACACACCTTACAAGTAAAGATACGCACAAACTAAAGGTGAAGGGATGGAGCAAGGTAATCCACGCTAATGGAACTCGAAAACAAGTAGGAGTAGCAACAATGATATCAGATAAATTAGACTTCAAACCTAAACTTATCAGAAGAGACAAAGAAGGTCATTTCTTACTGGTAAAAGGAACAATCCAGCAAGAGGATATAATGATAGTCAACATTTATGCCCCAAACATAGGTGCAACCACTTTCATAAAAGAAACCTTTCGTGACATTAAGTCACACATAGTTCCCAATACAATAATATTGGGAGACTTCAACACCCTTCTCACATCACTAGATCGATCTTCAAGAGAAAAGGAGAGTAAAGATGCCTCAGACCTAAGGAACACCATAAACCAAATGGACCTAGTAGACACATACAGAATATTCCACCCAACTACAGCTTAATTCAGATTTTTTTCAGCTGCTCATGGAACCTTCTCTAAAATAGACCATATCCTAGGCCACAAAGTGAGTACTAACAAGTTCAAAAAATGTGATATAATCCCCTGCGTCTTTTCAGACCATAATGGAATGAAACTAGAAATCAACTATAAGAAGACCCAGAGGAATCTCATAAACATGTGGAGACTGAACACCACACTGCTGAATGAGGAATGGGTCAGAGAAGAAATAAGGGGAGAAATTAAGAAATTCCTAGAAACAAACTAAAACAGAGACACAGCATGTCAAAATCTTTAGGACACTCTGAAGGCAGTATTAAGAGGAAAATTCATAGCACTGAGTGTCACATAAGAACAGAAAATCACCAAATAAACAACCTAATGACACACCTCAAAGCCCTTGAAAAACAGGATGAGTCTATCCCCAAAGCCAGTAGAAGACAGGAAATTATTAAAATCAGAGCAGAAATCAATGAAGTAGTTCTCAGTAATAAGAACAATGCCGGAAGCATCAGAATATCTGACTTCCAACTATACTACAGAGCCATAATAATAAAAACAGCATGGTATTGACACAAAAGTGGACACATAGATCAATGGAACAGAGTAGAAGACTCAGAAAGAAATCAGCACACTGACAACCAATTGATTTTTGACAAAGAAGCCAAAAACATACACTGGAAAAATGATAGCCTCTTCAACAAATGGTGTTGGCAAAACTGGTTAACCACATTCAGATAAATGGAAGGAAACCCTACTTTCTCACCCTGAACAGGAGTCAATTCAAGATGGATCAAAGACCTGGAAATTAGACCAGAGACCTTACAGCTACTTGAAGAGGGCATAGGCCCAACTCTTCAACAATAGGCACAGGTAAAGACTTCCTCAACAAGACCCCAAAGGCACAAGAAGTTAAAAAGAGGATTGATACATGGGATTGCATTAAACTGAAGAGCGTCTGCGCAGCAAAGGAAACTGTCAAGAACCTCAACAGAGAGTCGACAGAATGGGAGATTTTTGCCACCTACTCCTCTGATAGAGGACTAATATCTAGAATATACAGAGAATGCAAGATACTGCTAAAAAACCAAACAACCCAATCAAAAAATGGGCAAGTGAACTAAATAGGCACTTCACAAAAGAAGAAATACAAATGGCCAATAAATGTATGAAAAAATGTTCAACATTATTAGTAGTCAGAGAGATGCAAATCAAAACTACCCTGAGATTTCACCTAACCCCAATTAGTTTTTTTGTTTGTTTGTTTTTGAACCCAGGGACACTCTACCTCTGAGCTACACCCCCTCACCCTATTTTTTTTATTCTTTATTTTGAAACTGGGTCTCACTAAGTTGCGGATGGCCTCACTAAGTAGCTGAGGCTGGCCGCGAACCGGGATCCTCCGGTCTCACCCTCCCAAGTACTGGGATTATAAGCGTGCGCCACCATGCCTGGCAAACCCCAATTAGAATGGCAATCATCAAAAACACAAATAGTAACAAATTCTGGCGAGGATGTGGAGAAGTAGGAACTCTAATATGCTTTTGGTGGGATTGCAAATTAGTGCAACCACTTTGGAAAATATTGTAGATGATCCTCATTAGACTGGGAATGAACCTACCATATGACCCAGCAATACCACTTCTGGGTATCTGCCCAAAAGAATGGAAACCAAAGTACCAGACTAATGCATGCCTATCTATGTTTACAGCAGCACAATTCACAATTGCCAAACTATGGAACCAGCCAAGGTGTCCATCAACAGATGAATGGATTACAGAACTATGGGATATGTACACAATGGAATTTTACTCAGCCATAAAGAACAAAATTATGTCATTTGCAGGGAAATGGATGGAATTAGAGAATATTATGCTTGGAGAGATTAGTCAGTCACAAAAAGTGAAAAGTCAGATGTTCTCCCTAATATGCAGAAGCTAGGGAGAACAGGATGTAGGAGGAATTCCAGACAAAGATGGAGAAAACCTTAGATGAGTAAAGAAGATGACCTAACTGAGGGAGATGGGAGGGGGGAAGAGGGAAACACCCTAATGCTTAGGATGTACATAAACAAACTTATCAAAGTCAACTACTATGCTGAGCAGGAGAAGGAGGGAAGGGGGAGCAAATGGGGGTGGGAATTGGGGGAGGGCTAATTGACTAATCCCATCAAGATGTATAATTGCAATGCACCAATTAAAAAGAAGAAAGAAAACCAAAGAGAATGAACTTGACTGGAGAATGTGGCTCTTGAAGAAATGAAGATCATCACAAAAAGATGGGATGAAAGATGTAATAGGAAAATAAAACTGATTTACTTTCCTATGACATTATTGAAATGATTCTGTGGATAGATTTTTCCCTCAGGAGTGCTGCCTGCTCCAATAGAAGGCTCCTCAGTCTCAGGAAACGAGAGAAACTTTGGAAGTAGTTAAAAGTGGAATTAGTCAATAGCATCAAACACGCTAGATATAGCAGTAGACGGGACTAGAGATTCAACCCAAGAATGGTGATTTCAGTTAGGAAACACAGATCTCTGGGCTGTGATATCTTTTCAAGACTGGATCCATGCGGCTCTATTCTAAGGGAGTGGGTGTGTTAGTGAGTGACTTGTTTTTGTGGAAAAACTGGGGGTCGATTCCATGACGTACAAAGTTTTGGTTTGATAGAAGTGTGTCTCTTTCACTAACACTCCACCTTGGGGATGTGATCTTCCATGATCTAGCAGGAAGTCTGCCTAGATTCCAGGCAAGACTTGTATATCACAGGGCTGCTGTGGAGTATTTGAATACGTGTTTCTTAGCTGACCAATTTTTGCTGCACAGAAAGTTGCCATTTTTCACTTATTCTCCATATAACTAGACTAACACTCTGATTATTGCAAAGTTAGTTGTGTGTGCATATTTAAAATATGAATTGTCTGTTATTAAGGGTAACACAAAATGTGATCTTTCTGTGCATTTAGATACTACTATTAAAGGGAAGGAATCCCCAGTTGGATACTTAAATTGTGTTCTCACTTTTTGAAGAATTCTACACACTAAGTTTTATCTTGTAGAGGCACATTTTTACCTTTTTGCAGATTTATCTTTCTTTCCTTTTGGAAAAAGCAGTTCACAAATTGTGGTTTAAAAGTGCAGCTGTCTCCTGTTTTCCAAAGAAATAGTTTTCTCTGTTTTTTGTTTACTCTTTTGCGATCAGTTTTTCCTCAAGTAAAAGCATGAGAAATTTGCTTTTCCGTCTTTAACAACATTCCAAATGTTACAATTTGCCTAGGAGCTAATTATTCTTGTAGTGAACTCAAACATGTGCACCCTATTTCCATGATCACATGCATCCTAGAAAGGATTGTGTTATCTCCATAGGCCTGATATTAAAGAGCTTTAAATAATGACTTCCTGGCTAGTAACAAAGAAGTTGCCATTTAATTTATGTGAGTGGTAATAGCATTGTTCAACCAGAGGTTGAACAGAACCATATTCTCTGGCTTCTCATTCAGAAACTGTCCTTTTTTATTATAAAGTGGAATGAAGATTTTATGGGATCATTTGGGATATTAGCACAAGCTGTAATTTTGAAATCCCAACCGACTATGTATGTAGTGCTGGCATTTAGGGGGAATGTAAGTCATGAAGCTTGTGCTCCTGTCTTTGGGTTTGTGAGTCTGGCTCTGATTCATTATGAAGAAATTCATCTCAGTTCCACAGCTGTAGTGCTCTGCTTTGGCATCTCCATTTCTCTGATCAATAGCAAATAAAATTGTCTTTAAATGGGATCTGTTTAAGGAGAGAAATCTCAAGACAAAAACATCCACACAATTTGCACCTTACCGTTTATTGCTTTCCTAGAACTGGTAGAGTAAAACGATGTGCTACTTTCTACTGCATTCTATGCATGTTCTCATTGTGGGCATGTGGTTTTTTTTTTTTTTAGTATTTTATTGGTTCAATATAATTATATATTGTAGTGAGATTCAAAGTGATACGTTCATATACACACACAACATCTCTTGGTGTGGTTTCCTCCTATCCCCATCCTGCTACACCCCCCACTTCCTCATCCTACACGCTAGTAAGGTTGTTAATGACACCTTCATGAATGAACATAACATTATTTGGTTCCTTTCTTTCCTCAAGCCTCCTCCTTTTTCTCCTCTTCCCCACCCCCCCGCCAATCCCCTTCCACGATTCTACTGGTCTCTCTCCTCATTTATATGAAGTCTCTTTCATTTCCTATTTTCTCTCTGGCTTCCACACATGAGAGAAAACATATGACCCTTGACTTTCTGAGACTAGCTTATTTCACTTAGCGTAATGTTCTCCAGTTCCATCCATTTTCCTGCAAATGACATAATTTTGTTCTGCTTTATGGCTGAGTAAATCTCCATCATATATACATACTACATATTCTTTATCTGTTCATTTGTTGATGAACACTTGGGTTGCTTCCATAATTTGGGCATTGTGAATTGTGCTGCTATAAACATGGGTGTACATGTATCACTATAGTATTCTAACTTTAATTTTGGGGGTTGTTGGCATGTTAAACAAGGTTTTGCTTTATTGCTTTAGCAACTTTTACCCAATGTTTATAGTATTCACTAACTAGATGGACTCTCACAAAAAGAATTAATTCCAATACTCTATTATTTTGCTCAGAAGGTAAGAAAAATAATATTTTATGTTTTACCAAAAAAAAAGACTTCTCTTAAAGATATATAGCAGGGCGTGGTGGCACATGCTTTAATCCTAGTACTTGAGAGGCTGCGACAGGAGGATTGTATGTTTAAGGATAGTCTCAGAGATATAGAGAGATTCTCAGCAACCTAGCAAGACCCTATTTCAAAACAAAGAATTAACAAGTGTTGGGGGTGTAGCTCAGAGGTAGAATGTCCCTGGGTTCAATGGCTAGTACCCCCACACACACAGACACACACACATGCGCAGAAATACAAGATTCAAGAAGAAGGCAGGGATTTCCCCCCTATATAGTAGTGCATGCCTGTAATACCAGTACTTGGGAAGCAGAGACAGGTCCCAATACTTGAGAAACTGATCACAGGTTCGAGGTCAGACTCAGCAACTTAGAGAGACCCTCGCAACTTAGTGACATAATTATGTCCTTTTGCTTTTTGCCCTTCAAATTGGATAATCTCTACTTTTTAACTTCAGGGTAATAGATTCTTCATTCTTTTAGTTCAAATTATCTGTTAAACCCCAATGCTGAATTTTCATTTCTGTTATTGTACTTTAAAAATTCATAATTTTTATTTGGTTCTTTAAAAAATTATTTTTTGTTGATATTCTCTATTTGATGAGTCATCTTTAGGCTTTTGCTTAATTCTTTAAAAATTATTACCTTTAGGTCTCTGAACATATTTACAGTTAGTAAATGGCAGTTAAGTCTTTGTGTTCTAAGTCAAACTTATAGGTTCTCTCAGAGATAGTTTCTCTTGACTCCTCATTCCCCCTATACGGATCACACTTTTCTGTATATTCATGTTTTATAAATTGTGTTGAAGACTGGATATTTTAGATACTTTAGCAATTCTGGATTTTTTCCCTCTTCCCAGGGGTGATCTTTGCCTTATAGTTTGTTTTTCTGACTTGTCTGAAGTAATTCTGTGTAGCTGCTGATGCTCTACTCAGATTTTTTTCTTGTCTTCATTTTTAAGCCTAGTTTTCCTATGAGTTCCCCATTGATCAGTATAAATTAATAGTATAAGCAATGATTGGTTAGAAGTTGTATTTAAATACCTTGTGAAAAAAGTCTTCAACTCTTTGCAACAGCTACATGGGTTGGGGAATGCACGCTTGTAATCCCAGTACTTGGGAGGCTGAGACAAGAGGATCCAGGTTCACAGCCAGCCTCAGCTACTTTGTGAGGCCCTCCGCAACTTAGTGAGACCCTGTTTCAAAATAAAGAATAAAAATAGGGCTGGGGATGTAGCTCAGAGGTAGAACGCCCCTGGGTTCAATCCCCAGTACCGCAATAAATAAATAAATAAATAAATAAATAAATAAATAAATAAGGGTTAGGGGTGTAGCTCGAAGGTAGAATGCCCCAGGGATCAATCCTCAGTACCACACAAATAAAAAAAGGTCTGGGCAGTTTACCAGGCTTTCCTGGCTTTTGCCTTCTATCTACACGATGGCCTACACATACTCAGGGATGGTAGGTAGTGAAGGTATTCTTCAGAGTCTACCATGCACATCCATGGTCATGTGCACTCATGCTTTCCAGCTTCTTTGGGATACATGGGAGCTTACAAAGGCCCACAGAGCTGTCTCCTCTCCTAGATTTTGCTTTCTCTGGTCTTTCAGTCTGCTGGTTGGCCAACTAACATCATGGTTTCAGGTTAGTATAGTCTTTACCTTCTCTGATTGTCCCCTGGGTTTGCTACTGCTTTTGGCAGCCTTCTAGGCATGGATATGCCCATGCTCTACTCTGAATCAGCCCATCTTCCTCTGACAATAAAGCTGCAAGTCCTCTTTGCTCTTTTGTTCCTAATAGAATTATCACACTACAAAGTGGGAGCAAGGATAAGAACATTCTCAGGTAAAGTTTTTCTGAAATAAACACTTCCCAACTTATCGAAGACATTGGCTAGTTTTTAGAGTACTGACATTGTCGTTTTTATAATTTAATTACAAATTGTAATCTTTATACTGTTTATAATTATGTACCTTAAAATTTATAACATAATTTTTGTCTAGTTTTCTCAATACTTTTTGGGGTGAGGATTTTGGGACTCTTTGCTATGCTATACTCGAGTTTCACCTCTTTGAGAAAGTTTTGGGGACTGATGAAAGTGAAAAGAGAGCATAAATTGTAGAGTGTCATGTAAGAAGTACCTAGAGGATAATTTGTAACACCGAACACCTATATTACAGAAAATAAAAATCTCAAATCAATAGCCTCATCTCTCTCCTTAAGAAAATAGAAACAAAGAGCAAATTAAACCCAAAGTAATCTCAAAAAAGGAAATGTATCAATGATATAGGAAACAAAAACAATTGAGGAATAACAATGCCTATGTCTTAAAGCTCCAATAAAATTGATAAACCTTTAGTCAAACTTATCAGGAAAAACAGTAAACATGAATTTAAAAATATTAAGAATGAGGGAATTTATATTATAAGGTCTATAGTTATTAAAGATAAGAGGAAATGTTGTCATAAACAACTTTGTGCTAATAAATAATAGCTTAAATGAAGTGGAGAAATTCCTTGAAGGACAAATAGACAAAACACAGTCAAAAGAAATAGGTAATTAGAACAAGCCGGGCGTGGTGGCGCACACTTGTAATCCAGTACTTTGGGAGGCAGAGACCGGAGGATCTGGGTTCGCGGCCAGCCTCAGCTCGCTCTCTCTCTCTCTCTCTCTCTCTCTCTCTACTTAGTGAGGCCCTCCACAACTTCGTGAGACCCGGTTTCAAAATAAAGTATAAAAAATAGGGCCGGGGGTGTAGCGCGGAGGTAGAACACCCCTGGGTTCAATCCCCGGTACCGCAAAAAAAAAAAAAAAAGAAATAGGTAATTAGAGTGGTGATAAACCTGGTATCATGATACATATGCACACACACACACACACACACACACACACACACACACACACAAACACTCACCTCTTCCTGGCCTACATGGCTTCACTGGGGAGTTGTACCAAGTAGTTCATGAAGAAATAATATAAATTCCATAAAACTCCTCCATAAAATTAAACAGGAAGGAAAAATTTCTAACTCAATCTACGAGGTCAGCATTCATCACTCTGCCAAACCAGACAAACAGCCATGTGATACTAAAGTCCAATGAAGCTGTCACAAGCCAAGAAAACTGAAGATGAGTACCCCTCATGGTAATGAGGCAAAATATTTTTATAACTTCCAGCAAATTTAACATAATACATAAAATTATAGTATATCATGTAAAAGTGTGGTTTATTTCTAAAATGCAAGACTAATGTATCATTCAAAATTATCAATGTAATTGACCATAATAGCAAACAAAAACGGAGAACCATATAACTACCTCAAAAGCTGGAGAGCATCCAACATCCATTCCTGATTTAAACAAACAACTAGAAGAGTACTTCCTCACTTATTAAGATCAAAACTACAGCTAGCATGATACTTAATGGCAAAAGGCTTTATAGCTTTCACAAAAGGTCAGGAAGAAAGCAAGGAGGTCCACTCTTACCACTTCTGTTTACCATTGTATTAGAGATACTCCCCAGTGCAGTAGGATAAGAAAAAAGATATATAAAATATATCCAGATTGAAAAGTAAGAATTAAAGCTGCCCTTATTTATAAATGAAAGCTATCTATATAGAAGATTTTATTGAATATACATAAAAACTACAAGAATTTAATACATGGTTGTAGCAAGCTCACAGGATATCCTGTTTAAATACAAAATTCAATTGTATCTTAATACACGGTTTCACCAGCATTCTTACCACTGTGACTCAAAATACCTGACAAACACAACTTAAAGGAAGGAAAATTTATCTGCTCATGGTTCTGGAGGTTTCAGGGGTTTTAGTCCATGTTAGACTGGGTCATGTCTGTGGAGCTGAGGGCATGGCGGTGGGAAGCAGAGAGAGCTGTGTTCAGATGAATCAGTGTTCTAAGATGTCAATTCCCCTCTAACTGACATGGAGAGTCAATGAAATTCTGACAAAAATTTCATACTATGTTTTGTGGAATATAATAAACTGATCTTATAATTCATGTGGAAATTAAATGAAAATAAAGTGCTAAAAATAGTTTTTCAAGAAGAGTTCTAAAACTTGGAAGATTAATGCTATCTAATTTTAATATTTAATATGTTAATGTATTGTTTATATATTAAATATTATTAAGTAGTACAGTTATCAAGACAGTGTTTTTTTGGCATAAACAAATAGATCAATTGGATAGAACAGAGATTCCAGATATAGACCTATATATATTTGGACAACTAATTTTTTTTTTTTGCGGTACCGGGGATTGAACCCAGGGGCGTTCTACCTCCGCGCTACACCCCCGGCCCTATTTTTATACTTTATTTTGAAACCGGGTCTCACGAAGTTGCGGAGGGTCTCACTAAGTAGAGAGAGAGAGAGAGAGAGAGAGAGAGAATTGAGGCTGGCCGCGAACCCGGATCCTCCAGTCTCCGCCTCCCAAAGTACTGGGATTACAAGCGTGTGCCACCACGCCCGGCCTTGGACAATTAATTTTTGATGAAGGTGCCAAGAGTGATTCAGTGGATAAAGTATAGTCTTCTCAACAAATAGCATTAGGACATTTGCATATTCATATACAAAACCACAAACTGCACTCTATGCCTTGCACTATTTACAAAGTTAAAAATGGATATTAAAATGAAGTATAAATTTATAATTATAAAATTTTAGAAGACATTATCAGGGATAATAGTAAATTGGGTCAATTATTTCTTAGATAGAAAACTGAAAACATGGTCTTTAAAATAAATACAGTTGGCCCACTGTATCTGTGGGTTCCATATGCACCGAACCAACCATGGATTAAAAATATTTTTAAAAAATTACATCTGTACTGAACGTGTACAGACTTATTTTTTGTCATTTCCCCCTAAACAATGAAACTACTCTTTACTTAGTATTTACATTGTGTTAGGTTATTGTAAGTACTCTAGAGCTGATTTAAAATATGAAGGATGATATATGTAGGTTACATGCAGATACTACACCATTTCATATAAAAGACTTGAGCATCTATGGATTTGAGTATCTATAGGGAGTTCTGGAATCATCCCCTATGGATACAGAGGGACAATTAAACATGATTAATTAGATTTTATAATATTCAAGAACATTTGCTCTATAAACAGCCTAAGAGAATAAACACATGCACACAGACTGAAACAGATCTAGATTTACAAATTACAGACTGAAACAGATTTAAAAATTTGTAAACTGTTTCAGTTTACAAATTATTAAGATGCCAAGTAATTCAATGAAAATGACGGATAACAGATTTGATCACAGTTCACGGGGGAAGATATATACATGACAAATAAGCAAATGAAAAAGATGTTGCATATTGTTCATTACTAGAAAATATTAATACAAAACACAATAAGATATCACTAGAAACCTATTTGAAAGGCTAAATCTAGTGAGTGATCATAGAAAGTTAGCAAGAACTGGGCCTGAAACTCTCATTCACTGTTGGTGAGAACGTAGAAGGTAAAAGCACTTTGGAAAACAGTTGGGCAGTCTCTCCTCTCCTCTCCTCTCCTCTCCTCTCCTCTCCTCTCCTCT
>PVJS01002901.1:0-22979 GCA_004027185.1 Glis glis | reverse complement strand
TATATGACAAGGAACATGTGTCCAGAATATATAAAGAGCATCTACATATTAATAATAAAACAACAAATAATCCAATGAAAATAGACAAGAAACCTGAAAAGTTATGCGTAATAGGTACAAGCTAAGATGTTTATCATTGTTAAAGTTTATGGAAATTAAAATTAAAATGCACAATGAAATGTTGCTTCAAACCCACTAGAATGACTAAAATTAAAAAGATGGGCATATATTACTGTAATTCTCTGGTTTCGACCCCTTTGGGAAGATACCCAGGAGTGGTATAGCTGGATCATATGGTGGATCCATTCCCAGTTTTCCAAGGAATCTCCACACCAATCTCCATAGCAGTAATTTGCACTAATTTGCACTCCCACCAACAATGTAGAAGGGCTTCTATTTCCCCACATCCTTGCCAACATTTATTGTTTTTTGACTTCTTGATGATGCCATTCTGATTGGGGTTAGATGGAATCTCAGCGTAGTTTTGATTTGCATCTCCCTGACTGCTAATGATGTTGAACATTTTTTCATATATTCTATTGGCCATTTGTGTCTCTTCTTTTGTGAAGTGTCTATTCATTTGGTTTGCCCACTTCTTGACTGGGTTATTTGATTTTTTAGTGTAGAGTCTTTTAAGTTCTTTGTATATTCTAGATATTAGTCCTCTGTCAGAGGTATAGCTTGCACAGATCTTCTCCCATTCCGTAGGCTTTCTCTTTAGACTCTTGATGGTTTCCTTTGATGAGTAGAAACTTTTTAGTTTAATGCTATCCCATTTATTAATTCTTGTTTTAACTTCCTGGGCTTTGGTGGTCTTGTTGAGGAAGTTCCTGCCTGTGCCGATATGTTGGAGTGTTGAACCTATGCCTTCCTCTAGTAATTTCACCGTCTCTGGTCTAACTTCCAGGTCTTTGATCCATCTCGAGTTGACTCTTGTGCAGGGTGAGAGGTAAGGGTTTAGTTCCATTTTTCAACAAATGGATATCCAGTTTTCCCAACACCATTTTTTGAAAAGACTGTCTTTTCTCCAACACATGTGTCTGGCCCCTTTGTCGAAAATTACAGTAATATATGTACAACCATGTTCATAGCGGCACAATTCACAATAGCCAAATTATGGAACCAACCTAGGTGTCCATCAACAGATGAATGGATTACAAAATTGTGGGAAATACACACAATGGAATTCTACTCAGCAATAACAAAGAACAAAATTATGTCATTTGCAAGAAAATTGAAAGACATGGAGAACATTATGTTAAGTGAGTTCAGGGTCATATCTTTTCTCTCATATGTGGAAGCTAGGGAGTAATTGGGATACTAGAGGGACTCCAGGTAAAGGAGGAGAAGCCTCAGTGGAACCAGGGAGGTGGTCTAAGGGAAGGGGAAGGGGAAGACTGAGATTCATAAATGGAATTACTACCATCAACTATATGTACATATGTGAAGTCAATTGCAATACTCTATATTGGGAAGGAAAATGGGGGCGGCACCAAATGCTGAGTGCTTATATGTCAATGTCAACATGATTTACATTATGATGTGAGACTACAATGCACCAATCAAAGCACATTAAAAAAAAGATGGGCAAAATGAAATGTTAGTAGGAACAGGTAGTAACTTGAAGCTCATACATTCTTAGTGGGACTGTGCAAAGAAACAACCACTTTGTGAAACTGTTTGACAATTTCTTATAAATTTAAACCTATATATAACCTGTGTACCCAGAAATTTCACTCTTGGATACTTTTCCAAAGGAAATGAAAATATATGTCTCCACTGAGACTTTCACAATATTTCTAGTAGCTATATTCCTATCAGCACCAATCCATAAACAATCCAAATGTTCAACAGGAGATTTGATAAATAATTCACGGTACCCCCCCCATACAAGAAAACAGTACTTGAAGAAATATGATGCATGTGGCAGGAGGTAAAACTCTCCACAAAGCAGTATGCTGAGAGCAAGAAACCAGGGACAAAGGAGGGTGCATTGTTAGTAATGTATCATTCTACTTGATGAAGTGCACATCTAAACCATGATGAGAGAAATCAAAACAAATATTTCTATGTGGGTGGGTGTTGTATGGAAAAGGACACAGGGAACTTTTTGTAGTGATAGAAAGTTCTGTATCTTCATTGGGGTGTTGCATACGTGGGAATATATGTCTGTCAAGCTCATTAAATCGAAAACTTAAAAGCTGTATTTTACCATACATAATGTATAATATCAAGTTTAAAAAATGTAGATTAAAAAACATTTAATCTTTTTTTTTTTTGTGGTACCAGGGATTGAACGCAGGGGCGTTCTACCTCCGCGCTACACCCCCGGCCCTATTTTTATACTTTTATTTTGAAACCGGGTCTCACAAAGTTGCGGAGGGCCTCACTAAGGAGAGAGAGAGAGAGAGAGACAGGGAGAGAGAGAGCGAGAGAGCTGAGGCTGGCTGCGAACCCGGATCCTCTGGTCTCCGCCTCCCAAAGTACTGGGATTACAAGCGTGTGCCACCACGCCCGGCTACATTTAATCTTTTTTATCAGGCTTATTCTACCTGCTGCTAATCTTGACCATCTCTTGACTTTATCTCCCATCACTTTTACTATTTGGTTAAATTGCAAAGGCTTGAACTTGTATATTTCTTTTGAAACTTGAAATGAACTACAGGATATTAGATATCTACATTCTGCATAGTAGATAATTTCATGGCCGTTGGTGTTTCAGACCTGTCCTTCCTGGTGGGTTGTCAAAAGGAACGCGTTGAGTCAATGTTGAGAGATGCCCCTGGCTTAGCCAACCACCACACTTGTGTTTTTCTAGTGAACCTAAGGATGGAGCTGTCTGGCCACCTAGAAATCCCCTCTCTAACATCTAATGTTACACATTGGTTCTCCCATATTACTGAACCAGAGAAAAGCAATTTACAAGTTTCAATAACTGGCACTGTTATCAGGGTGCTGTAGAAATATTTTTTCTTAAAGAGATAATCAGAAGCTTTTGTAAAATGCTTGGAACAATTTTGCAATGAGGAGAGCATTTTGGAAAGGTGTTGCCCTGTGCAATTTATCAGAGTTGACTATTCCTTTTGTTAAGAAGGAAAAGTTAAAACAAACATGTATTCTACATTTAACATTCCCTATTTAGAAAAGAAAAATTGAAGATGCTGTTTATATGGCCTTTTCTGGAACATAAAGATTATTGCTATGATGAAAGTCTTTTGGTGCATAATAAAGATTTAATGTAATGTTTTAGTGTTAATGGCTTTATGACTGTAATAAATTTACCAAGTTTTAGATATGACAGTAAATTCTCTTAATTGGGTATCATCTACTAATGAGAAGGTCTTGGTTAAACAAGCACTTTCAATAATAATGATGGCAGTAATAACTGCAATTTATTGAGTGTTTTATATATGTCAGGGACACTGTTAAGTGCTTTACACACATGTACTTATTTAATTATCACAACAGTCCCATGAGCTGGTTGCCATTATTGACCATTTCTTTTTTTTACCGAGCAAATAAGAGAGACTAAGTTTTCCAAATTCACATAGGTAGTAAAAGAGGAGGGGGGACTTTAAACCCAGGTCTTGAATTCTTTGTAACTCTAAAGCTTATCATGTAAATTTTCCTCCTCATTCATTAATTCATTGTCTTGACATAAATGTCTTGAGTGCTTACTATGTGTTCGAGGTGCAGTACTTGGTGCTAAACACAAAGATGTTAAGATATTGTTAAGAATCTCACATGGGCAGGAGTTATGTATGTAAAACAATGTAGAAATCTCATATTATTAATTAGATTACTATTTACTTCAGATAGATTTAATGCGATTTGGTAAAGAAAACTGGAAAGGTTTCAGGAGAAAGTTACCAATTTACACAAAAGTTAGAATGCCTCGTGAGTTTATATATTAACAATATAGTGAGATGAAAATTACGAGCAGAAAAATCAACCTCAACTACATCACGGGCAACGTCCTGTTGACGGCATGCCTCCGTTCAGTAAGCGCGGTGCTTCCTCTAGGGGCCGGTTTTCCAGATATGTTCTAGAAGAGGTACTTGCTTGGGCTAAGATGCCGCACCCTAGGACGCTGCTTGGTTTTCACACTAGAGCCCATTGGGTTCAGCTGGGTTCTCACATCACAGGAGGTTCATGGAGACTGGTATCCTTTCATGTTTGTAATGTGTTGCCCACTGTAGGGCATACTCTCAGAGGATAAAATCAAAGGCAATTTAAAGTTTCTCTTTTCCTTTTAAAAACAATGTTTAAGTTTTTCTTGTTTTTTTTTTCATTTTTTATTGGTGCTTTGTTTTCATGCATCATGATGAAGTTCAGAATGATAGAGGCATACATGCACGCAGCACTTGGTAAGTTTCCCCCTCCTCCCACCATCTCCCTCCCCTCCCCTGATATTGAGATCTCATGATATTGAGATTGGCCTTGATAATTTTGTAAACATACATAACGTGGATTAAAGTGTTTCCTTCATCATATGTCCCCACCCCTCACCACCTCCCTCTCCTAGGCCCCCTCCATCACACTATGGGGTGGGGAGCACATGACCCTTCATTTTTTTGTGACTGACTGATTTCACTTAGCATAATATTCTCTAGTTCCATCCATTTTCCTGCAAATGACATAACTTTGTTCTTCTTTATGGCTGAGTAGAATTCCACTGTGTGTGTATCCCATAATTTCATAATCCATTCATCTGTCGATGGACACCTAGGCTGGCTCATACTCCACTGTCCTATCCACTTCAGTTTACACAAACATTAATCTGAATTCTCTATTTGTGACTTGTTTTAGGTTCTCTGATGGCACCTAGATGTTCTCTGAATAAGTATATTTTTATTTTATTTTAAGCTGTCTAAAAGTGTATTTGGGGAGTTTTTATTCGATAGTATTTTTCTAATTTTATTTGTATGACTGCTTAGAACTTTCATTTTCATTATTTTAAAATAGTCTTATTGTGTGCTGTACCCCAATTTACTCACTGGCATTTTAGTTTTTTTTCTAAGTTTTTGCTATTGTTAACAGTGCTTCTGTGAATATCCTTGTGTCTTTCATGGTACATATGGGGTGGTTTTTCTTGGTTTTATATTTAGGAGTGAAATCTCTGCACCATAAGGCATAGAATGTTCAGGTTTAGGAAAAAAAAATGCCAAAGTAATTTTCAAAGTGAATGCACCAATTTGTGCTTCTTTAAATAATATGTAAGAGATCCTCTGGTTACATATACATTTAAATACTTGGTATTGTCTGATTTCTTCATATTTTTCAAACAAATGAAGGCAAATCTCTGTGATTCTGATATGCAGTTTTAAAATCACCAATAAGTTTGAGTATTTCTTTGCATGCTTATTGTCAAACATAGTTCTAATTTTTGAAATTACTTACCACTTGTAAATTTATTGATTTTCTATTTAATTTTTTGCTTTTTTATTTATCTGTAGGTGTACTTTATGAATTATCAGCTCTAGAGAAGTCATATTTGAATTCTATAATTCAAAATGAATACCAAATTCTCTTTGAGAGTTGTCTATAATACAAATATCTTCTTCCAATTTGGTTGAGATTTTTATTAACTAATATTCTTAGTTTTAATACAATTCATTAATCTTTTCTTGTAAAATGTTTTTTGTATTTGTTTAAGAAACTTTTCTTACTCTAAAGTCTAAAAGATTTCACCTATTTTTTTTTGCTAAGAAGTTTAGATATTTAATCCCTCTATAATTTACTTTTATGTATTATTAGGGAGGAATCTAATACTATCTTTATTCATATAGATAACTATGTTTCTTAATCTTCATTAATTATTAATAATTAAGTTATTTATAATAATTTATTTAATAAATTCCACCTTTATCCAGATGTCTGGAATGCAACCTTTTTCACATACTAATATTTCATAAGTGCTGGTATTCTTAACATTTTTATTTACTGTAAAGTTATATAGTCTATCCCAGATCTCATACCATACTATTTTAATTATTCAAATATCTAGTATTTGTGTGCATATATGAATGCATTGCTTTGAGTCTCACTACAATAGTTATATTGTACCAATAAAATTCTTTTAAAAATATCTAGTAGGACTCGTTGCCCATTCTGAATGCATTCAAATGAGCACTGGATATTTATTGCCTCTTTAGTCTTTCATATAAATTTTATAAACTTCCAAATAAGTTCCACTAAAAAATAGAATTTTTATTGAAATTGCATTAAATCTGTAGGTCTACTTGGGGAAAATTGTCATTTTATTTTATTTTATTTTATTTATTTATTTTTTTTGCGGTACCGGGGCTTGAACGCAGGGGCATTCTACCTCCGTGCTACACCCCCGGCCCTATTTTTTTTTTATGCTTCATTTTTGAAACCAGGTCTCACGAAGTTACAGAGGGCCTCACTAGGTAGAGAGAGAGAGAGAGAGAGAGAGAGAGAGACAGAGAGAGAGAGAGAGAGAGCGAGAGAGAGAGGAGAGAGGGGAGAGAGAGAGAGAGAGAGAGAGAGATTACGCGCGCATGCGCGCTGAGGTTGGCTGCGAACCCGGATCCTCAGGTCTCTGCCTCCCAAAGTACTGGGATTACAAGCATGTGCCACCAAGCCCGGCTTCATTTTATAACATTAAGAAGTTTTTCTCTTTATAAACATATCTCTGCACTTTTACTTGTGTGTGTTACAGGGGATTGAACCCAGGAGTGCTCTACCACTGACCTACAGCCCCAGTCTTTTTTTATTTTGAAACAGGATCTTGCTAAGTTACCACACGCTAACCTCAAACCTGTGATCCTCCTGTCTCAACCTCCTAAGTACTGGGATTATAGGTGTGCGTCACAGCACCGAGTTTATTTTTTAAGAATGTGTTTTTAAAAAAATTATTGATGTGTAATACTTACACAGAATAGTGTTTCATTACAGTGTATTTGTTTATGTACATAATGTAATATGATCAATTCATTCTCAGTACCTCCCTTTGCCCTCTCCTGATCTACTTCCTCTACTCTACTACACCCCCTTCTATTTTTATGAGGTCCATTTTTTTGTCTTGTTTTCTCTCTAGCTTCAACATATGAGAAAAAAAATATGACCCTTGACCTTCTGATTTTGGCTTATTTCACTTAACATGATGTTCTTCACTTCCATCTATCTTCCACCAAGTGACATAATTCCATTCTTATTTATGACTGAATAAAACAACATTGTGTGTGTGTGTGTGTGTGTGTGTGTGTGTATTATATTTTCATCATCCATTTACCTATTAACAGACACCTAGGTTGCTTTCATAACTTGGCTATTGTATCCAAAAGCATTCTTGTAGCCATAATCTAAATATCTGACCACATAACTTAGAGGAAAGAGGATTTATTTTCTTATAGTTTTGGGCTCAGTCCATGTGAGGCCAGGGACCGGGGATCTCAGGGCATGACAGAGGGACGCAGAGGGAGAGCACATGGGCTGTGCTCCTCACATCACAGAAGCCGGAAGCAAGAGAGAGAGAGAGAGAGAGAGAGAGAGAGAGAGAAGGGGGAGGAGGACCCATATTCTCCAAGGCTGCACTCCCAGGGACCACCTCCTTCAGCCACACCCTACCGGCCTACTGAGTAGACCCAGGTAAATCCATTACAATGAATTTATCCACTTCTCGGATTACATTACAACCCTCATAACTCAATTACATCAGCTCCAAACACCAATTTATGAACTCTTCAAGGGGCCGTTCTGTATCTAACCATAACAGCTATTGTGAATTCTGTGAAGTAAACATGGGTATGCATGCATCTTTATCGTATGCTGACTTTCTTTTGGATAAATACTAAGGAGTGATATAGCTGGGTCATATGGTATTCGCATTCCTAGTCGTGTGTGTGTGTGTGTGTGTGTGTGTGTGTGTGATTGTGGATTGAACCCAGGGGCATTCTAACTCTGAGTTACAGCCCAGCCCCTTTTATTTTTTTTTATTTTGAAATAGGTTTTCTCTAAGTTGCTGAGGCTGGTCTCAAACCTGGAATCCTCCTCTCTCAGCCTCCCAAGTACTGGTATTACAGGCATGTACCACCACACCGGGCCGTGCCTAGTCTTCTGAGGAACCTCCATATAGATTTCCATAGGGTCTGCACTAATTTACATTACCACCAACAGTATATGAGTTCCTCCCACGCCCACCTCCACATTCTCACCAGCATTTATTATTATTTGGATTCTTGATGATTGGCATTCTAACTAGAATGAGATGAACTCTCAGTGTAGCTTTGATTTGCATTTTCTTGATGACTAAATATACTGAACATTTTTTCATATATTAGTTGACCATTTGTAACCTTTCCTTAGTTATTTTTAATAGGCCCACAAATTTTGTAATTTTCCCATGGATATTTCTAAATCTTATGACAGATTTGTTCTTGTTTCCTTATAAGTGACATTCACACTGTTGCAAAAGGTTTTTTCTCTTTACATTTGTTTTCTAAGTGTTTACTTCTGATGGATAATATATTTTGTTGGCTTTTTGAACTTAGCTTTTGCTAGAATTGTGGATTTTTTGCAATTTCTACATAAATGATAAAAAATTATTTCCAAGTATTTTTTGCCTTCTTATCCTATACCCTAATATCATTTTGTTTCTTCTTATACTGTATAGGACTTCAAATAAACCAAAGAATAGATGTGTATTAGTGGTCATCCTTGAGCTATTCCAATGTTTAAGGGTTTGCTTCTATTGTTACCTTATTTAAGATGACGTTTACTCTAGGTTTCTATGAAAATTCTTTGTCCAGCTTTGAAAGTTTCCATCTATTTCTAATTTACCAAGTGTTTGCTTTTTTCTGTACCGCAATTGCATTCTGAATTTTATCAAATGTCTTTTCTGCATCTATTACGTTGACCATCTCCCCATGCTCTGGGAACAGGGAATGGTATTGATTAGAACTCAGTTTGGCTTCCTGAGAATATTTCTCCAGGGCTTTTGGCTCTGCTATCTTTAATCTTGGTTTCATCCTCTGAGTCACCATTCTATGAAAATGGCTCATATTTGTAGTTCCTTCAGTCTACTTTCTCTCCATGGAAGCTTGGGGCATAAAAACCTGCTTTATTTTTATTTTTATTTTTTTGTGGTACTGGGGATTGAAAGCAGGCGCGTTCTACCTCCACGCTACACCCCTGGCCCTACTTTTTTTATACTTTATTTTGAAACCGGGTCTCACGAAGTTGCAGAGGGCCTCACCAAGGAGAGAGAGAGAGAGAGAGAGAGAGAGAGAGAGAGAGAGCTGAGGCTGGCCGCGAACCTGGATCCTCTGGGCTCCACCTCCCAGAGTACTGGGATTACAAGTGCGCACCACCACGCCCGGCACCTGCTTTATTTTTTAATGACTTTTATTCTTTTCAGCCCAAGATGATATAAATCCTTTACAAGTTTTGTGGGCTTCCTATATACTAGAATATAATCTACTTTATTAGACAATAGCTACACCTATGTACACCTTCGATCCAGGCTTGTTTTTACTTTGGATAAAATGTCATGGAAATGCTTTCAGCTGGCTAAGAAGTTATAGGGTAAGCCCATTAAATTTTTACATGGTAATATCAAAGGGTCTTACAGGAAGGATTAAAGATGGTGGAACAGAGGAAGGCAGTGCATTTCAGTTGCTCCAAGACTTGGAAATCAAGAAGTCAAGAAGCAGTATTTCTTGGAAAGAGAAGAAAGGCAGTCAGAATTCAACAGAAGAAAGACAGTTGAAACATAGCTGAATCAGAAGATGCACAGAGAGCAGAGGACTGAAAAGAGCTCCAAGTGTCTCATCTAGTGAGTAGAGAGCTGAGGCAGGAGCCTTCAAAATATACTACAAAGCTATAGTAATAAAACACAGCATAGAATTGGCACAAAAACAGACAAATAGACCAATGGAAAAGAATAGAAGATACAGAAACAAATCTACACACTTATAGCCAATTGTTTTTTGACAAAGGTGCCAAGCACATACATTGGAGAAAAGACAAACTTTTCAACAAAAGGTGTTGGGAAAACTGTCTATCCATTTGTTGAAAAAAATGGCATTAAACCCCAACCTCTCACCCTGCACAAAAGTCAACTCAAAATGGATCAAAGACCTGGAAATTAGACGAGAGACTTTGAAATTATTAGAGGAGGGCATAGGTTCAACACTCCAACATATAGGCACAGGTAGAAATTCCTCAATAAGACCCCCAAAGGTCAGTAATTCAAAACAAGAATTAATGAATGGGATGGCATTAAACTAAAAAGTTTCTCTTCATTAAAGTATACTGTCAAAAGTCTAAAGAGAGAGCCTACAGAAAGGGAGAAGATCTTTTCCAGCTATTCCTCTGATAGAGGACTAATATCTAGAATATACAAATTACTTAAAAGACTTAGCACTAAAAAAAAAACCAATCAAGAAATGGGCAATTGAACTAAATAGAAACTTCACAAAAGAAGAAATAGAAATCACCAATAACTGTATGATAAAATGGTCAACATAATTAGCAATCAGGGAGATGCAAATCAAAACTACACTGAGATTCCATCTAACCCCAATTAGAATGGCAATCATCAAGAATACAAACAATAAATGCTGGCAAGGATATGGAAAAATAGGAGCTCTTATATACTTTTGGTAGGGTTGCAAATTAGTACAGCTGCTATGGAGATCAGAGTGGCGATTCCTCAGAAAACTGGGAATGGATCCTCCATACGATTCAGCTATCCTGGGTATCTTTCCAAAGAGAATGAAATCAGAATATTATAGTGATACATGCCTATCCATGTTTATAGCAGCACAATCCACAACAACCAAATTATAGAACCAACCTAGGTGTCCATCAACAGATGAATGGATTACAAAATTAGGGGAAACACACACATGGAATTCTACTGAGCAATACAAAAGAACAAAATTATGTCATCTGCAGGAAAATGGATGGACCCGGAGAACATTATGTTAAGTGAGATTAGCCAGTTGCAGAAAGTGAAGGATCATGTTTTCTCTCATACACAGAAGCTAGGGAGTATGTGGGATATGAGAGGGACTTTAGATAATAGAGTAGAAACTCCAGTGGAGTGAAGAGGAGGGCTTTGGGGGAGGGGGAATCAATGAAGGAAACACTTCTATTGAAGTTATGTACATATGTGAAATTACCAATGCCAATCTCAATATCATGAATGGGGAAGGTAGGGGCTGGGGAGGGAGGTGGGGGAAGCTCATCAAGTGCTATGTGCATGTTTGTTCCTATCACTCTGAACTATATTATGATGTGAGACTACAATGCACCAATGAAAGTATATTAAAAAAAGAAAAAAACAAAAGGTTTTATTGCTTGATCTGATCTCATCTAGATTTTGGAATGAAAGCCCTTTACAACCCTCACTTTACGGATGTAAATGAATTTCAGTGGTTAAATAAATGAAAAGACCAGAAAAACTTATTCTTAGGCAAAAAATAAAAGTAAATATTTGAGTATGTCAATAGTAGGGAGTACTACATAGAAATTAAAATTAACAATATAGTTTATTTCATTTTAAAAATGGCAATAATTATATTCATCAAGGACTGGTTAATTTGTCCTTTTCTATTTTCAAATGTAGAAACATTTAGATGAAAAGACAAAGAACATGTTTTTTTTTTTTTAGCTGCTGAATTATAAATTATTTTTAAGGGTCAGGCGACTGTCTTCATTCTTCTTTTCTTTTATCAGCTTCTCAAATGACCACTTATGCGACCTATGTGTTATGATCAGCTCTCTATGGAGATAATCTACACTATTCCTATTGTATTTCTTCCTGAAAAAAATGCCATTGGGCCAACTAAAAAAGTAAATAGACTTTCAAGTAAAAAAAGAAAAGAAAAGAAAGTAGTCATTAGCTGCCCAACTAGATTAATTAAAATGGGTTGTTATACTTGCACTATTTAAATCCCATAATAATCACTGATCCATTTAAAAACTCAATTGATAGCTTTTAAAACTAAAAGAAAAATCAATATTCATTTAAAGCCATGGAAAGAGAGACCGTTTTTAGATAAACTCAATATCTGAGAAAGAGTCTCACCAATCTATTTAAATGGAAAGATCCGCCATAGAAACTTAAAGTAAATCAAAAGTAACCAGCCATAGCTGTTTTATTATCTTCGTGTAAAATGCAATCTTTGGAAATCGCATGCTTATGATTAATATAATTTACACAGCCTGTTTTTATTTCCCTGCCAAATGTCTGCAGAAAAATGAACAACTACCAAAATCTTCCTTTCACAATCCAGTGCGTAATAAGAGACAAAGTTACAAAACTTTTGCCAGAAGAAATTAATTTACTCAACTTTTATTAGTAGTGCACCTATTGTGTGCCAGGATAGTCACTGAAAATTCTAGAACTCGTCTGAATAGAAGGCTTTTCAATGGGAAAAAAAAATAAGAGTCAAGGCTCCATAATTCGAAGAATGTATTGTCATTGTAATTTATGATTAGTTAACGTCTATTTCTAATTTACTAAGACATTTCAGAAGTACACCTAGTATCTGCCAAGTATATTTAATTGTGAATATCATTAATAAGGTAAAATTTTATGACTTTTAAGAGTAAAACTCAAATGAGATGTAAAAATTGCTCTAGATGTTTAATAATGGTAAATTATATAAGGAATCTTTTTAAACTAATTCTTAGAGATTCAAAATTTATGATGCTTAATACTATACCAAGATGTTTATATCCTTTATGTCACAAGGAGTTTATTTACTTATTTATTTATTATGAACCCAAATACTCTTGTCAAACTAATAATCAGTTAATTTGGGTTGAATTTTTAGTAAGGCATTAATATGGCATCTTAGAATTTCTTTGCACCAGATGTTGACAAACTTTTTCTATAAGGGACTGGATACCAAACACTTTAGTCATTGTGAGCCATGTAGTCTCTGTGGCAACTATTCAACTCTATGGTTGTGGTGAAAAATACTCACAGATAATACATAATTAATGAGCGTATCTGCGGCCCCATACGACATCACTTCAAAATTAGGAAGTGGGCTAGATTTGACCTGCAGACTATAGATTGCCATCCTGTGCTATATACGATAGATTTATTTTCTTTAGTATCGCCTGTAAGATCTTGATCTTTTTTCCTTTATTTTACATAACAACTTTTTACCCTACTTAATCTTTACTCTGTTTTACAAAATAACTGTGAACCTCAAATACAATTGAAATTGTTATTATAAAGCATCATACTTTAAAAATCATGTATTTAACTTTCAATTTCCTGCAAATTGATGATTATAGCATTTTACTAACTTTTTAATTACCACATGATGCCATACTTGCATAAGTTTATCCATTTTCTGTGATGGTAGTATCCACTAAAAACTTTTTTAGTCAAATACAATGCATTGGAGCTAGGTAGTATCATGTAACTTTGGAATATGGAACATGGGAAAAGTGCGAGGTAAAAGGATTCATCCTGTGCATAATTAGCAATAAGGCCTCCTGAAATGAACCTCACTTGTAGATTGTTTCTTCTACTGTCCTGTGATAATTTTGAATTGATACTATTAATGTGCTTCATTTCCATTTATATTCATGACCCTTTTCAATTCTCAGTAGGATTTTTATGTCCTTGAAGTGATTTGTGTGAACATTATTTCATTTCCCTTGATAAAGATGGAATGGCAAGTAATTTTTGTATTGTGCTATATTCTTGAAAGTTGTATGCTTCCCTGTTTTACTCATATAAACATTCAGGTTAGATGAAGTGATGAAAAATAGCAATTAGCAAATAATTGTGGGAAATGTGAATCAGAGACAGAAACAAACACTCATAAGTGTTTGTTTCGAAACACGAAATTTTTACTTTTTGCAAAAAGGGTGTGCCACCAACTGACCATTGTGTATATTTCCCATAATTTTGTAATCCACTCATCTGTTGATGGACACCTAGGTTGGTTCCATAATTTGGCCACTGTGAATTGTTCTGCTATGAACATGGGTATGTATATATTACTGTAGTTTTCTGGTAAAACAAGAATTAATAAATGGGATGGTATTAAACTACAAAGCTTCTCCTCATCAAAGGAAACCATCAAGAGCCTAAAGAGAAAGCTTACAGAATGGGAGAAGATCTTTGCAAGCTATCTCTCTGACAGAGGTCTAATATCTAGAATACACAAAGAACCTAAAAGACTTTACACTAAGAAAACAAATAGTCCGATCAAGAAGAGAGCAACTGAAATGAATAGACACTTCACGAAAGAAGAGATACAAATGGCCAATAGATACATGAAAAAATGTTCAACATCATTAGTAATCAGGGAGATGCAAATCAAAACTACTCTAAGATTTCATCTGACCCCAATTAGAATGGCAAGCATTAAGAAGTCAAACAACAACAAATGTTGGCGAGGATGTGGGGAAACTGGGACTCTTCTACACTGTTGGTGGGATTGCAAACTAGTTCAACCACTGTAGAGATCAGTGTGGAGATTCCTCAGAAAACTGGGAATGGATCCACCATATGATCCGGCTATACCACTCCTGGGTATCATACCAAAGGGATTGCAACCAGAAAACTACAGTAATATATGCATATGTTTTCACTCTTATGCGGAAGCTAGAGAGAAACTGGGAAACAAAAAGGACTTCGGATGAGTGAGGGGAGACACTAGTGGAATAGTGGAAGGGGATTTGGGGAGGGAGGTGGGAGAAGAGGGGTAGATCGGATGATGGAAACTATCCAAATAATCCTTTGTTCATATGTGAAGTTATTTATATCAACGTAAATATTATATATGGGGAGAAGAAGGGAGTGGGAGGGGCGCAGAGGGAAACACACAATGAATGTTGTGTGCATGTGTGTTTCTGTCCCTCTGAACCTCACTATGATATATAATTACAATGCACTAAGAATAATAACAATAAAAAAGAAAACGTGATGCGGAAGTTGATGATCCATTGTGGCTTTTTTCCTTTGATATATGCCTACGAAATAAAATAGTAGCGACTTATCAGTGTTTCCAGATTGATTCATTGCCCAAATCATCACATTGTGAACTGCAAATAGGGTCCATTTCCTCTAGATAAAGTTTGAAATCATGGGCAAATCTCCACCAAGGATGTGGGAATGAACCCAAAGAAAAATGAAGGATGTTGCTTCTCACATGGCTTTTGCCAGGAGATAACTCAGAGATGGTCAACCACTTTGTATTAAAGAATGGCAGCGAGGGATAGCATATTATTGCTGGGAATTCTGGGCCCTTCATTTTATAGTTGAAGTGAAAGGAAGCAACGAAAATATTGTTAAAAAATGAATCATCTAAAGATTTCTTCTCAATCACTATCCGGAGCATGAAAGGGAGGGAAGGAGGAGGGAATAGGGTGGGATTGGAGGGAGGGCTAAATGTGTAATGTGTGCATGTATGATGTTCATACCCTGACATATATCAAAATGTATAAATACAATGCACCAATAAATGAACTTAAAAAAAATGAATCAAATCCAGGTAAGCTTGTGGTTTGGGAAGTCTGCCTTCTACATATACATATAAGATCACGTATGCCCATGTTTCCTATGTTTACTATTTACACTCCAAATATATTAGCATATTTTTGCTTTTTTTGTAATTTTATTGCATTATAAATTTTGCCCAAGTAAAAAAACTGGAAAATTTATATAAAAATTCTATTTCACATAGCAATAAGTTTTTTAAATAGTTATTTAGGTGGTAGTTAATGTTTAACAATGCTCAGATATTTAAATATCTGAGCAATAATCACAAATGCCATCATCTAAAAAATAAATATTAAATTACAAGGTTAAAAATAACTACAGATAGTACATTGACAGGGCTTTCTGATTATTCATATCAAAGTAAAGATAAAATATGTTATTAGGGACCATAGAATTTAATCAATGGGGACACATTAAACTTTTCACTGAAAAATGTAAGAAATTATAATTTGCAGAGGACACATTTGTGTCTAGGGACTATTTCTTTTATTAAGCTTTAATTTTTCTCAGTTAAATCTCTTATTAATATGTTTATCAACCAAAGTTATAGCAAGAATTAAATTTCTACAGTAAGTAACAAAACTGAAGGAACAAGACTATTTTTAATTGGATTACTCCTATCTCTGTTAAGCTTCCTTCAAAATAATTAAAAAAACACTGCATTCACCCAAGGGATAAAATATTCGAGCAAAAATGGCAAGATAAATAAAAGAAAGAAATGGGGACAAACTGCTATGGGACTCAATAAATTGTCTGGTGTATCTATTTGTTTTCCATTATGTGTTAAGGTGTTTCCAAGGATTATGAGAACGCGATGGAATCAAGATGATCAAGTGCTCTCTTTGCACAGCAAATGACTTTTTAATACAATAGTTAATTAAGCTGTTTTTTTCCTAGAGATCACAGACAATATCAACTATCAGAACTTTGGAGAAAAGCATTATGCTCCTTCTAAAAATCAGGAAAACCATTCTGTTATATTTAGTTTTATAAAGTTAAAAGAGGAAGAGAAGCATAATTTTTTAAATGAAGCTACACTGTTGACACTGCTCTATACTCCTCATGTATTTTTAACAACTTTGTTCATTATTCATTAGCTCAGTGAGGCAGCCATCACTCACCATTCTACGATGGACAACACTATGTCTTGAGGACAGAGGGTCACATTTACAATGACACATTTCATGAGCAGAGCAAATGCGGGTAGTGACAGCCAGTACCACCCGTAGATGTGGTCAAGAGGGGCCCTTGCCATGGTAACAGTACTTTAATTGGCTCTTTTCTGTTCTTTCACTGAATAAGACCTAAGGACTATGAGTCAGGAAGTCAAGGGACAGGTTCACTGAGAGACTGCATGCCTTTCCCTTCTAAACCATATTCCTGCTACCTCTGAGCCTGCAAACTCCTGCCCAATGGTGCCAAGGCCACATATCTAAGGACTGTACCTACGCCTCTATCAGGTTCACCTTCTGAATTTAAGCCACATTTCCAGTGGCATGATCCCTAGGTTACAGGAGTGGCCAAGCAAAAGAAGTTGTATGAAAGAATAGAACTTGATCGGATGTACAGGTGGAAGAGGGGAAAGGAGGCAGGTGGGCCAGGGACCAGCTTTCCCTCTGGGTTTACATCTGCACCTTTTCTCATGCTGTTCTCTCTACATGATGCCCTCCTTGTTCTGGTAAGTTCTGATTCTTCAAGGGTAGCTTTCTTAAGCATTTCACTAGTTTCTCAAACAGTTTACAAATGTTGCTATCAGTGCTCTTATTGGACGGCATTATAGTTTTTTTTTTTTTGCTTATCTTAGTATTTTTCCTTTAAGTTTACAAGTGATGATAAAATATTTGCCATCATCCCAGTGTGTGGAAGAAATGATCATGTAATGAATGTTAGTGAACTCTTGTGAGCTAAATAATGATTATGTATCATCTATTTCAACAAGATCTGAGATTCTATTCAGCTGTTCAGTGTGTGACCTGATAATTGTATTGAGTAATATACTTGCCATTATGGAATAGCTATTCTATAGGTGTGTACTGGACCAGGGGGGGTTGTTGATATGATATTCTACCAGTTAAACCAGCATCTTAGTGCAAGGGGAAGAAAAATTGGCTAGAATAAAGATAAAATTCGCAATTTCAAAAAGTTTGAGTCAACTGTTGCGCTTAGTAAGTAGTCAGAAATCAATAGAATGATTACTAATAGAAATAAAGTCAATCATGTGATGGAAATTTCTCTTTTTGGCTCTTCCATGAGGACTTCATATATGGTAGCATAATTTGACCATTCACAGTAAAATGAAAAACTCTATCCCTGTGTGTCTTGTACTTTTTTTTGTAGAAAACTGTGTTGTATTATAATGCATAATTTTGTGTAAAGTGTCCTTGTAAAAATGCTAACTCAGAAAGCACAAATATAGATTCATTGAAAAAAATGTCAAGAAGGCTAGCAATCTCTAAATATTTATTCCCACCAATTAAAATGAGTTGAAATTTCTGCATAAACATTGAATATCTCCATTAAACACCTGTTAATATGCTATGAGGTCACCATTTTTTTTGAATGTCTTCTATAACTCAGAACTGTCCAATGCAGTCTCTAAGAGAAATACTAATGAACTGTTAGACATACTTAAAATCTTGTGGACTTCCTAGAAAATAAGATCAAACACCTTTGGGAAAATAAAAAGGAGAGAATAAAATAAGTGCTCAGCAAGAATATTGGAAAATTGAAGAAGGACTCGAATGCAAGCTGAAGGCTGCATCTTCATGAAGGATGAATGCTTATATGGGTCTTTGAGGATGGCGGGGATTTAAATAGTTAAGAGATGAGGGGAAGCTTTGGAGCCTGGGGACTAGTGGTGGATCATGGCCTTCTAAAGAGGGGATCCTTTTGGGGCTGAGATCAGAACAAGATACCTGACTCCAGATAATTTAGTGTGTGTGTGTGTGTGTGTGTGTGTGTGTGTGTGTGTGTGTGTGTTACTGGAGATTGAACCCAGGGACATTGTACTTCTGAACTACACCCCCAGCTCTATTTTATCTTTTAATTTTGAAACAGGGTCTCACTAAGTTGTGGAGGGCCTCACTAAGTTGCCAACGCTGTCCTCAAACCTGCGATCCTCCTGTTTCAGCCTCTCAAGTACTGGGATTATAGGTATGCGCCACCACGCCCGGTTCAAGATAATATTTTAACTCATTAGAACCAAACATTAGCCAATGACCTTATTTTATAATTGGACACAAGATGCAATTTTTATTGGAAATAAAGAAAATAAATAATTCTGAAATATTTAACCCAAAGTAGTAAAAAATATAAGGACTCTATGATATACATTGCAAAAGCCTGACAATGGCTGTGCAGAGACCTGAGTCCTCAGATATGGCTGTTACATACTGTGGAATGAGGTTTGTGAGGGAAGTTGATGACTTGAGGTGGCCTACATGAGCAGTGGTGTGAATAGCATGCTCAGAATATGAAAGACTGGTGAGGGTGGCTTTTAAAAGGACCAATAGGAAGTAAACAAATGTTATAGATTCAAAGGAGTTTAGGCCCCATTGGCATCAGCTTTACTGGGGCAATACCTAGTCCTGATCATATTATCAGTAGAAAAGAAAATTTACCTAAATAAAATTCATATATCTATATATCTGTATCTGTTTCTCTCTCTATATATATATATATGTGTGTGTGTGTGTGTGTGTGTACAGATGAATATATATTCATCTATATCTATGTATCTTCCAAAACTTTCCTCTGGATTCCAAATTTCCATTTCCATATGTATTTTTAACATCATTATATAATACTTGAAAAATGTCAAATTCAACGTGTAGAATGGAATCCTTCATTGTTTACTCAGATACAAATTTTCTACATATCAGTAAATGTTCCACCATATACCTGATTCCTTAAGGCAGAAACCCAGAAATTATTTTTTCTTGTAGTTCGTTCCTACCTCCTGCTTACTACTACATCCAATTTCCAATTTTCAGTAAGTTTAGTGATTCAAGTTTGAATCATCTACTTTTAAATATATTATGAATCTCTTTACCTTACTATATCTACAGCTACTGCATTTTTTTTTTATCATATCGTCTCTCATCTGAACCTCTGCAAAGGCCTCTGAACTGGTCTCCCTGTTTCTGCCCTTGCCAACTCTAATCCTTCCCTAAGCATCATCAAGAATCGCTTTTATTCCTTCTTTTAAAGGTTTTCCCTTGCACTTGCATAAAAATTTAAGTGCCTTCAATACATCCTTAGTCTACTGCTTCCACTTTATCATCTAGCAATAATTCCATGGCCCACTGAGCTCTTGCCACGTTTTTCTTCCTTGATTTCTTCTATTTGTCGCTCACTTTATTCTGTATTTCACATGCCTAGCACCACCTAACTATTCAATTCTCAATTTAAACATCTATTCCTCAAATAGACTTTCCCACATATAACGTGGCTACATTCTACTCACTTAGACCCATTTTTCTCCTGTCCTTTAAATTTTTTTCATAGTATAAGCCACAATTTACAAAGATTTATTCATCTGATGGATTTTATGTCTGTCTCTATCATTCTGTGATGGTAGAAACCATGTCTACTTGATTCACTACTGCATTTCCATCCATCATAGTGTGAGTGCAATAATAGATATTCAATATTTGTTGACAAATACATGAATTTTGGTAGATTTACCAATATGTAGCCTTCTGAAGCTCCTTAAAATGTTTTAATGTAAATCATCTGGATGCTTTCCTCTAGATTTTTTTATTTAAACATGATATTTAGATAAATATTTAAAATATTTATTTAAAATATATAGAAAAGGAATAATTAAGCAACACAATTTTAGGTTCAATTGGTGAAAGTAATATGTAGTTTTATATTCCACTATTCTGAAGTCTTCAGTAATCTTTGATGTACCCATCAAGAACATTCCAAGGCTTTGCAAATTATTCATTAGGATAGTGAAAGGCATTTTCTATCTTCAAATTAGGTTGATTTTGATCATTGTATTTGAGGAACAGGAAGCTTCTAAAATGTCAAATTCATAGGCTTCATCAAATTTCACACTTTGCTTACTAATCTAGAAGTAATAGCCATTTGTTGTTGGGGTACCTATAGAAAATAGGTTTGTTATAATCCTGTGCTCATTTTTTGAAATGAGTGAAAGAGGCATAAAAGAATATTGCAATTCTTTGCAATTTCATGATGAAAATAGCTAAACTTTTTTTCTGAGAAAACTGCTACTGTAGAAATGCTTGCTTTTATAGTTTGATTTAGGTTAAATAAAACAACACAATAGATTGAATCAACTTTGTTGTAATGTAAAGGCTGTCAGTTTAATATTTTAACAATATGCTGTATTTTCTTATGTACAATAACAAAATTTGCACCTACACACTCAAAAGAATATTTGAAATGACAATGATATATAGACAGACGGCTAGATCAAATGAGAGTTAACTTAAACCTAAATAAATTCTTTTGACTGAAATATTCTGGTAATTGAAATAGAAAATGTTTTTTAAGCCCAAATAGCCCCAAGATTGCATTTGTTTGTTATGTATTGGTGTGTCCATAGAGTACATCTGACCATTGTTGAAATAGCTATGAAGCTGCCCTTAAGTTTAAGATGGGGATTCATTCCAATCAGTGTCAGCTCTGCGATTCAATCTCTTGGGGAAAAGTACCAGCAAAAAAGACTGTTAGGAGTAATTTGAACAAAAACCATGGTAGGTGAGGAATGAAAGGGACACAGTTCAACATTTGTAAGTTTACTTTCCCTTTCTTCTGTAGAATGTTAGTGAACAACTCTATTCCTGTGAGGCTAAGCAGAGTTTACAACAATCAAATTACATTATTAAAGACATGCATATTAAAGATACGCGTTTTGGATTTTTATTTCTGTTTTGATGCAGCTCCTCATTCTGGAACAAACCTCTTTGTGATTTTTCTACTTGCTATGAGTCAAAAATTTCAGGAACTGATAGAAAACAGTTAAAGGGTGTTTACTTTTCTATTCCCTGTTAAAAGAAATGTATAAACCATATTCAGATGTTATCCATGATGCTCTTAACCTTCTTTACCTAGAAGTGGCAAATTTAATGGCCCATGCAGGTTTGGACCCAAGCTGCTACCATTCTGACATGTTGAGGATGGACAAATTAGAGTGGGGTAGATCACAGCCTCCATCTTCCTGAACAATTGAATATAATGTAATAGTTTACTTTTAAAACTTGCCATGATCGAAGCATGCCAAAGTAAGAGGTGAAGGTCATTAAATCCATCTACTATTAAACTACCGTTTCCTGCAAAATCCTGAGAAATTTCTTAAACAGAGGAGGAAACCTTTTCCCAAATGGATTTAGATAATGTAATCATGGGGTCTCTGAACTTCAAAGCTTAATCCAGGAGATATGTGCATAATATTCAAGCTTTCTGAAAGCAAACTTGCACATATTTTAGAGAAAAAGAAATAGGAACTCTCTCTTAGAACACTGTTTGTAATTTCAAAAAGGATTGTCTTCTTTAAGAAGAAAGGAATGAGATGGCAGAACAAGAGATTAAGAATTTCCTCTTAATTCTCCCATAGGAACATCTAACTATAAAATCAAGATTGAGCCAAGATATCAACTAGATCTCTATTAATTCCGAAATGAATTTTATCATTAGCTCTTTTTACATATAAAATCATGTATAAGCTGACAAATTTTGTGGGGGGGGGCTGGGGATTAAACCCAGGAGCATTCTACCTCTGAGCTACACTCTCAGCCCTATTTTAATTTGAAACAGGGTCTCACTAAATTGTGGATGGCCTCGTTGCTGAGGCTTTGAATCTGCGATCTTCCTGTCTCAGCCTCCCAAGTACGAGGATTACAGGTGTGCACCACCACACCCCACTAAACTGACACATTTAAACCATCATAAATATTAAAATCATATATAAGTTTCCAATTTATTTTGCATACAGTGAGATACCATAGATGGAGAGAAAGAGATACATTTTTAAGGACGAGACATTTTTCCTAACTCCACATGACTCAAGTGATTTATATTATAGAATTGTTAATAGCTAAGACATTTCACAGAATGACTAAGACTCGATTCAGCTTGCCAAAAGGGATTAACAATGGCACCTAGTAATCCAAAGTAAGAAAAGAAGGCGAGGTTCATATGAACTGGAGAACACTTGATTAAATCAGCACATCTCTCCTATGAACCTAATGAGCATACACCTTACATATACTTTGAGTCACTCCAGCAATTCAAAATTGCTTAAACCTTTACAAAAGCAGTAATTTTATTTGAAATTAGACTTTATATGTGTAGAATGACAATGGCCTGTATTTTTCTTTGTTTCGAATTACCAAAGATGACCTTCCTTGATACATTGGTCCTCAGCACTCTATTGAAATTTAGTGTGGTGTGTGTGTGTGTGTGTGTGGTGTGTGGTGTGTGGTGTGTGTGTGTGTGTGTGTGTGTG
>PVJS01002900.1:57268-80116 GCA_004027185.1 Glis glis | reverse complement strand
ACAGGGTCTCACTAAATTGCGGAGGACCTCACTAAGTAGCTGAGGCTGGCCGCGAACCCAGATCCTCCTGTCTCAGCCTCCCAAGTACTGGGATTACAAGTGTGCATCACCACACCTGGCTTCTCTTGTATCTTTGAAAGTTGGCTAAAATTGGAATCATTTTTTCCTAAAATGTTGTTAGAATTATGCAAGAAATCTTTCTAAATTTGAAGTTTTTTTTGTAAGAAAGTGTTTAATTACAAATTCAGTTTGCTATTAAGGTTACCTATTATATAAGCCTGGGCAAATTGTGTCTTTATGTAAAATTGTCCTTGTGTGTGTGTGTGTGTGTGTGTGTGTACTATTGGGGGTTGAACCCAGGGACATTCTACCTCTGAGCTACACTCCCAGCTCTATTTTATTTTTTGTTTTGAAATGGTGTCTCCTTAGGTTACCATGCACTAGCCTCAAATGCTGGCATGTGCCACAGCACCCAAGTAAATTGCCCATTATATTTGTTAAAAATGCTTTAGGGTTGTTTATTGAATTCCCACAGTATCCTTTTAATATACATACAACCTCTTTTTGATAACCTCACTTTGGAACTGATATTGCCAATTTATTATTTTGTTTTTTATTGTTTGGTCGAGGAAATTTTAGAAATGTTTTGTTGATATTTTAAAATGTTTCTTGTAGACAATATAGAGTTGAGTATTGCTTTTTTAATCTATTCTGACCATTTTTACTTCCTTATTTTGGGGGGTTAGGGTTCTGAGGATTAAAGCCAAGGCCTTTCATGCATGCTAGCAAGTGCTCTACCACTGAAATATACTCCCAGCCCCCATCTTTGCATTTTATTTGAAGAATTTACTTTATTTATATTTATTATAATTATCAATATTAATAGTTACTGATGTTATTAATATTAACAAATTTATTAATATGACTTAAATAGCATTTATTCTATTATTTGTTTTCCAATTCCCTCCTATATTTCTTCCTTCCATCCCTTTTTTAAGATTAACTGAATATTTTAAAATTTTTATTTTAATATAGTTTTGGCTTGCTGGGCATAGTGATGCATGCCTATAATTCCAGTGCTTGGGAGGCCGAAACAGGAGGATCACAGGTTTGAGGCCAATACCATGCAGTAACTTAGTGAGACCCTACCAGAGGGACTCCAGATAATGGAGGAGAAACTACAGTGGAGCCAGGGAGGTGGTCTAGGAGAAGGGGGGAGGGGAAGAGAATTAATGAAGGAATCACTTCCATAGACATTATGTACATATGTGAGAATACCAATGTGAATCTCAATATCCTGTATGGGGAAGGGAGGTAGTGGGGAGGGAGCTGGGGGAAGCCCACTAAGTGCTGTGTGCATGTATGTCACTATCACTATGAACTACATTATGATGTGAGACTATAATGCACCAATAAAAATATAAAATATAAAAAATGAAATAGGGCTGGGTGTGTAGCTTAGAGGTACATGGTATATATGCACATGTACTTTTTAGTCACTATTTTTGGGTATGTTAGTGGTTGCTTTAGTGATTTCATTGCCCATCCTTAATGTTTCACATTCTCCATAGGGTTAATGTCGTGTAAAATACATACTCTCTGCAGAATGTTCGTATGGTTACCATCCTCCAGCTCCAGCATTGATCCTATATTTGCAGTATAGATTCCATTGATATATTTCATAAATCCTACAATATAACTTACAAATATTTTCTTTAAACAGTCTATTAATTGTTGCAGGGGGAGGGGGCTGCTGTAACAGATACCACAAAATGATACTCGTTCTCGCACAGTTCCAGATGCTAGAAGTCTGGATTGTGGTGTTAGCAGGGCTGTGTTCTCTCTAAATCTGCTAGTGGGAAGTCCTTCCTTTTCTCTTCCTAGCTTTGCATGGTTGCTGGTAACCTTTGTCTTATGGACTCATCACTTCAATTTACCTGTGTCTTCATATGGTGTCCTTCCTCTCTGTGTCGGTCTCTGTGTGAGTGTGTGTGTGTGTGTGTGTGTGTGTGTGTGTGTATCCTCTCTATGAACTCATCTTAATGTGTTTATACCTGCAAGGATTCTGTTTCCAAATAAAGTCACATTCTGAGATTCTTAGTGGACATGGATTTTGGAGGGAAATTATTTAACCTAAAACTATCAGGTGGACAGATATACTTTAGAGAAATTAAGATGAAAAATATTTTGTATTTTCACTTGTTCTTCATTCTTTTCTGAAAATCCAGGTATTTATTATCTCATTTAACTCATGATTTTATTTAAGTTAGCCTTAATAACTTTCTTCAGTATTTTTTTAGAAGATCTTTGGGCATCACATTTTTTTAGTTTTCTTGTCCCTGAAAATGTCTTTATGTAAAATTTTTCATCAAAGATAGTTTTGGTAAACATAAAATTCTGGATGCCTTTTTACTTTTTCTTTCAAGATTTTGAAGGTTGCTCTCCAGTCTTTTATTACCTCCATTATTTCTAATGAAAGATCATTCATAGTAATAATTGTAATTTATTATGCAATATGTCTATTTTCTTAACTGCATCAAAAGATTTTATCATTGGTTTTCAGCAAATTTGAGTTTCTTGAATCCATAAAATTTTGTTTTTTACCAAATTTTTAAATGTTGGTCAGTTTATTAATTTTTTCTGTTACTGTCTGTCAATTTTTTGAATTCATATTATGTATATATTATATCTTTTGATATTATTCTAGAGAAAGTTGGATCTTTTTCTTTTCATGATGGATTTATTCTATTCCTTGGATTCAGTAATTTTTGATCTATCTTCCAGTTGTCTGGTTCTTTCCTCCACTACCTCTATTTTGTTATCAGGACCAACAGTGGATTTATTTCTACTTCATACAATGGCTTTTTCAGTTCTATAATATCTGTTTTTTGTCTTTTCCACTGTTTTATTTCCTGAAATTGTGTCACTTTTCATTATTTAAAAGCATATTTTCCTTTTGTTTTAGAACATAGTTAAAATAGCTACTTTAAATCTTTACCTACGAATTCCAACATTTATATTATCTTCCTATTTCTCCCCTGTAGTCATCCTCTAGTTTTTCACGCCAAGATGGCTTTAGAGAATTTATTGGACCTTTGCCCTCACTGCATGGCACAGTTAGGGGCTTTCCTTCTTACTAAGCAACATTACAATGTGAAGTTCACCCAGAGCCACCCCCTTCTACCAAGTGACAACTTACTAGTTTTGCCTGTTTTGTTTTTTGCATTTTTTGCTTGCACTCTGCTGTCTTCAGTTGGGTGGTTTTGTGTTGTTGCTGTTATTTTTGTTTTGTTTTATAGTTTTAGTTTTCCAGAGCTTATTTTTGTCATCTATTGCAATTTTAATTCAATATGAACTATTTAGCCATAATTGAGGGCTTTTTTCCTTAATAATTTTCTATTATTTAGAGTTAATAATTATTTTGATCTGGCTTTAAGTTCACATCCAATGTAATTTCAAGAGATTTTACATTATTATTGTAATTTTCCATTCATGGATTTCCATTCGATTGTTTTTGTGGATTCCATTTCTCTCCTGAGATTCTCTTCCTTATCATTTATTAAGACTTCAATCATTTAAACATTAAGATCTTGGTCACAGTTTAATAGTTTCTTTAAAGTCTTAGAATCTTTTAAATCCAATTTCTAGGCCATAATTGAATCTGTTTCTTACTGGCTTTTATTTGGTGTATACTAATAATTTTTATTGTCTTCTTTTGAAAAGTGACTTTTATTTGAACAGGTAGTCAATTGGTGCTGATCTCCTTGAATTTTTGTGGTCTTGACTTTATGCTTTGTTTGTGGAAAGGTCAAAGTGGGTACCAAACTCACTGAATTTGGTAGGACTCACACTCCCAACTCTGTCTTTTCTGGGGAGAAATTGCCCCAAGACAAACAGCCAGGGCAGACAGGGACTCATTTCATGAGTCTCTTGTTCACAAATAATGCAGTGTTTTGCCACATGTTGCAGAATGCCTATGTGGATTGCCTTATATTTTTTGCATGTTTATAATTGGGTATGGTAGGATATCAGTTTGGTGCTAGTTACGCCACATGACCAGATGAGGAAGTTCCTATGTTTTAATGACTAAACTCTCCTTCCTACCTACATCCTTCTACCAATAATTAAATAGGTCATATTTCTCTCCCTCAAAAGCTAACAAACAAAAGGGTTTTTTTGTTTGTTTTTTGCGGTACTGGGGACTGAACCCAGGGGCATTCTACCTCTGAGCTACACCCCCAGCCCTATTTTTTATTCTTTATTTTTGAAACAGGGTCTCACTAAATTGTGGAAGGCCTCACTACATAGCTCAGGCTAGCCATGAACCTACAATCCTCCTGTCTCAGCCTCCCAAGTATTGGGATTACAAGTATGCACCATCATGCCTGACACAAAAGGTTTTTAAAGCCCTTAAAACCACATGTCATTCCCTACCTACCAGCCCATTTCTCCACCTTCCTCTATAGTCCATCTTTTTGAAGTATTGTTCAATTTGGCCATTGAAACTCTCTCATTTATTAATTTATTATTTATCATTCCTGTTATAATCTGGCTTCTATCTTTACTATAAGCATACAAGGAAACAGTTTATGGTTATCAATTACTTTCTTATCATCAAATTAGAAGTACTCCACCAAGTTTTAAACAAAAGGGATTTGATTTCTAATTGGGTTTATATAAGAATTTTCATAATTTGAGGAATTCTTTGATTCACTTTATTTAAACAAAAATGTTCTCTTTGAAGAAGACACATCAGCTTGAAATAACTTCACTCAGTGTTAGATTTAAAATTTCATGGAAGTAAGCCGGGTGTGGTGGCGCACTCTTGTAATCCCAGTACTTTGGGAGGCGGAGACCGGAGGATCCAGGTTCGAGGCCAGCCTCAGCTCTCTCTCTCTCTCTCTCTCCCTGTCTCTCTCTCTCTCTCTCTCTCTCTCTCTCTCTCTCTACTTAGTGAGGCCCTCCGCAACTTCGTGAGACCTGGTTTCAAAATAAAGTATAAAAAAATAGGGCCGGGGGTGTAGCGCGGAGGTAGAATGCCCCTGGGTTCAATTCCCGGTACCGCAAAAAAAAAAAAAAATTCATGGAAGTCACATGACATAGTTTTAAAATGAATAATTTTTTTTTGCGGCATTGGGAATTGAACCCAGGGGCATTCTACTTCTGAGCTACACCCCAAGACTTATTTTTTACTCTTTATTTTGAAACAGGGTCTCTCTAAGTTGCAGAGGGCCTCACTAAGTAGTTGAGGCTGGCCGTGAACCTGCTATCCTCCTGTCTCAGCCTCCCAAGTACTGGGATTACAAGCATGCGCCACCACGCCCGGCTTGAATAAAATATTTAATGCAATTTCATAATTATTTCTGGAGATATATTCTCAATTTTGTATTTTTGATATTTACAAATAAATATTTTAAACATTACCATAAAATAATAATATAGAATATAAAGCTCACAAATACATATTTGCTGTGAAAATTACATTTTTATTTCTGATATTAGTTAAAGTTTTTGAATGAATACTTGAGTATCAGAGACAGATATTAAAAAATGCTTAACATATAGGCACAGGCAACATATTTCTGAATAGGACTCTCATAGCCCAGTTAGTAACATAATGAGTCAATAAATGGAGCAAAATCAAATTAAAAAGCTTCTGTATAAAATTATGTCATTTGCAAGAAAATTAATAGAACTGGAGAATATTATGCAAAGTGAGATCAGCCAATCTCAGAAATTGTATGTTTTATCTCATATGTGGAAGCTAGAGAGAAAATAGTAAACAGAAGGGATTTTTAATAATAAGGAGAGAAATCTGTAGAGTAGTGGAAGGAGGCTAGGAGCGGAAGAGGGAGGACTGAAGAAGGAAGCACTTCAAATAATACAATGGCAATATGTAAAGGTATTACTATCAACGTCACTAACACATGGAGAGGGAAAGGAGGGAGTGGGGTGGGATGTGAAGGGAGATACACCAGGAACTGTGTGCGTATGTTTTTATCACTCTGAACCTCACTGTGATGTATAATTGCAATGCACTAATAAAACAATAAGAAAAAAGTTGCACAGCAAAGGAAACAACATTGTGAAAGGACAGTCTAGAGAATAGTAGAAAAATCTTTTCAGGCTACTTCCAACAGAGGATTAATATGCAGAATATATAAAGAACTAAAAAAACTCAACACCAAAAAACAAATAACCCATTTAATAAATGAGTAAAAGAAAAGAACAGACACTTATGAAAAGGACAATAAACCAATCATTTTATAAAAAAGTGTGCAACACATTTAGCCATCAGAGAAATGCAAATCAAAATTACATTGAAATTCCATCTACCTCTAGTCAAAATGGCAGTCATCAAAAATATAAATAACAATAAATGCTGGCAAGAATGTTGGGAAAAAGGAACTCTTATACACTGTTGGTAGGAATGTAAATTGGTACAGTGATTATCGAAATCAGTTATGGAGGTTGCTCAAAATATTAGGACCAGCCGGGCGTGGTGGCACATGCTTGTAATTCCAGTACTTGGGAGGCAGAGACCGGAGGATCTGGGTTCGCGGCCAGCCTCAGGTACTTAGCGAGGCCTCTGCAACTTAGTGAGACCCTGTTTCAAAATAAAGAATAAAAAAATGATTAGGACTATCATATGCTCCATCTATACCACTCACTGGTATTTTCCCCAAAGAATTAGTCAGCGTACTATAGAGATAAATGCATACCCAAGTTTTTAGCAGCACAATTCACAGTAACCTAATTAGGGAACCAGCCTGAGTGTCCATTCAACACAGGAATGGATAAATAAAATGTGTTGTATACACAATGAAGTTTTAATTGGTCATAAAGAAGAACAAAATTACGTCATTTGCAGGAAAGTGAATGTAACTGTAAATGAAATAAGCCAGATTCAGAAAGTCAAGGGCCATATGTTTTCTCTCGTAAGTGGAAGCTAGATGGCAAAAAGGATCTTATGAAAATGTAAGAGAGACCATCAGGAGAGAGGAAGGAGATCAGGGGTAGAGAAGAGTGGAGGTAAGGGGGTATTGGGGAGGGAAATGGATCAAATTATGTTCTATTCATGAACAAATATGTTACAACAAACCTCACTATTCTGCACGATTAATATACACTAGCTAAAATTAAAAAAAAATAAAAGTGCTGTACCTAAAAGGATTTAGAAAATATCAAGGATAATGCATTAGGGAAATCTGTGTTAAATGATGAAAAATGTAGTTCTAATCATTTTGAAGACGCTGGTGTCAAAGATTCACGTAAAGTGTTTGAATAAAATTGTTTCATGCGCCGGGCGTGGTGGCGGATGCTTGTAATCCCAGTACTTGGGAGGCAGAGACAGGAGGATCCAGGTTGCGGCCAGCCCCAGCTACTTAGTGAGCCCCTCAGCAACTCAGTGAGACCCTGTTTCAAAATGAAGAATAAAAAATAGGGCTGGGGGTGGAGCTCAGAGGTAGAAAGCCCCTGTGTACAATTCCCAGTACAGCAAAAAAAAAATTGTTTCATGAAATATTAGAGTTGGATTTTTGTCGCTTAAGCAGGTCTGTCATTTAGGTTACAGAATTAGGAAGAATCCAAGTCATTCAGGTGCTTACAGGCTGGTGGGCTTATTAAGACTGAACTCAAAGTTTGCTTTTTTTCAGATCACTCCCCCCTGCAGTGCCCTTACCTCCACTCATAAACCAGTGTTCTCATATAATCTTACTTGGTCTAACTCGGCTGATTTTACTGAGTGCAATTATTTGCCTAGGTGCTAGGTACTGTCTGAAGCTCTTTTTGCCAGATGTGTTATACAATTCTTTTTTTTACAACATCTTGAACAAAATTTGGTCCTTAATAAGTAATGATTGGAGCCATACTAAATACACGGTATAGCTCTTTTCTACCCTTTGTCTTCATTAAAAATGAAAATCAATTAAAATAGTCATTAAAGCAATTACGAGAACAACCAAGTGACCTCAGCTAACAGTCAGGTCAGAAAAAGAGATAAGAAAAGGAAAGATAATCTATAGAGTTAGGAAAACTTGTAAGCATGTATATATGCTCAAACATGGCCTTTTTAACTCACTGGCTAACATTACCAAAATGTTTTATTTAGGAGTACTACTTTGTCTTTCTATAGTTACTATAGTGCCTTTATCTACATATTCTAGCTAATAGTTATTTTTATAGTTGGTCCTAGAGTGGAGTGATGTTAGGAATTTCTGATTGCTCAGCTGTATAAAAAATAGTGATAATACTCTCAAGATTCAGCACTCACCAGAGGGAAGCCTCATAGTCCCCAAATCAATTGATCTAGTGATTTGGGAAGAGAAGATGTATGTCTAGGACTGGCAGACAGGGATACACACTGGGAAAAAAAACATGGATGGAGTTAGAAAGCCACAGTCCATCTTCCTATCACAGCAGGAGAAAAAGGGTAAGTGAAGCCAGGTGTGGTGGCACATGCCTGTTATCCCAGTACTTGGGAGGCTGAGACAGGAGGCTCTCAGGTTCAAAGATAGCCTCAACAAGTCATGAGACTCTCATCAACCCTGTTTCAAAATAAAATAGGGCTGGGGGTGTAGCTTGGAGGCCCTGGGTTCAATCCCCAGTACAAAGAAAGAAAGGAAGAAAGAAAGAGAGAAAAAAAAAGGGTAAGTGAAGCAGCAGGCTGCAGGAGGCAGAGAACCATGGTCTGCAAGACACCCAGCTGCACTGGTAATGTGTCCATCTGATAGAAGAAAGACACTTTGAAAATGACACAACTTCATATATTTAATCAACTAGGATCTTTTATGATATACTCTGGAATGATCAGAGGAGAGCTTTGGGATCCTTCCCATAGTGTAGTAGTGGGACATTCTAGTTGAGTCTGATTTGGAAGATGATCTTGCAGCATCCTCGAACCATTATCAATTACCCTCTCTCCTTTGTCTCCTCCAGTTTGTAAAAGTTCCTTAGACTTTCCTTGTCTTTTGGGCCTTGACACTTTTGAAAAATACTGCCTCTCTAACTTGCTGGAGGTACACTGAAGAAATCTTGGCCAGGGTCAAATGGGGTTGATAATCAGTTGTAATGCAGTTTTAAAGATGCATGATCAGTAAGAACCTTTTTTTTTCTGTAAATTCGTCACATCATCTATGAGATTCTTGATAACATTTTTTCTGTTTCTATTAACTTTAAAGAGATTGAGAAAAGGTCCCTTCTGTATCTACTATAAAATTAAAGATCGACTATTCAATTTCCTCATCTTTTATAATATGGAGATAAAAAAGCAATAAAAACAATTACCACAGAGCAATTTTGTCATGAAAGTGATTTTCAAATATAAATTTCTTAGCAGGTGTGGAATATTACTGACCTTTTACGCTGTTATGAAATTTGTAGTAGATTGAGAAAGTAGGAAAACTCCTTGCCCTTGGCTGTTTCCTTGAAGAGAACTGTGATCATTCTCCTTGCAAGTCATCGAAAGCCACTTTTTATCTTGGGATCTGTGCTGCACTGTCCGGAGGTCTCCTTTCCTCTCTTTTCACCTCACTTCAATCATCTTTTACTTTTCAAGAATCTTGTCTTCATGAATACCGCTTGATGGCTTTCTTTTCTTTCTCTATTGCCTCTGCCATTTATATATGGCTCTTGGAAAATATGTTGGAGAGGACAATCAGTGTTTTATAACTGCTACTTGATGTGTCCAGCTCCCCACTAAGTTGGAAGCTCCTGGAGGCAAGGGCTGAGTCTTAATTCTTTTCATATCCTGAGTGCTTAAGAGAGTGCCTAGCACACAGCATATATATAGTAATTATTCATCAGAGAAATGAGTCAACTAGTGAGTGAACATAAAAAAGAAAGATGATTCAAATTCAGGAAGGAGTAAACCTGTCCAGAGTACAAATTCACAAAACTTATTAACATAAGAAAATTCTAAGATGTCTAATTGGACATGTGTTTTAGTATATTTCAGAATTCCATGTATCTAGTGTAATGCAATTTAATTGTAGTAACCTAAACCAAAATGATGCATTATTGTACTTGATTTGGCACTTCTTACCACCACCCCAATTCATGGGAAGGTATGCTTGTGTGTATACACACATACACCACCCACCCACACTTACCCATACATGCGAGCATGCACACACACACACTCTCACACACATACATGCACACAGATTCACCTCTCAAATACAGGAACTCATCCTTTAACCAGATTTCATCTCCATTTCAAAATAACCTTACATGCTGACATCCCTATAAGACTGACTAAATTACTTCAAGGATGGAGTAATATTTGTGCTTTACAGATAACAGTTGCATCATAAGAAAGAGACTTAAATAAAAATATACCTAACATAGAAATTCCTAGTATGGCAAAATAATAAATGAATATGTTTACTTATACTATAAAGTAGGATATCAATTTGACCTAAATATATGATAATCTCTGCATCTTTGGTGATAATAAAAATAAATTAATCACTGATATATTTCAAAATATTAAAACTAATTTTCACAGGATTTTGCTAAATTTCTTTTTCCAGAATACTTTTTTCTTTTTTACATTCTTGACCCTTTTGTAGCTTACAATGTAGCTATGTCAAATTAAAATACAAATAGTATTAATAATAATATTAGCAACTATTATAAATAAAAGAAGTTATTGGAACAAGACATCATTTATATCAGTGAGGCTTATCACTCACAAAATGATGAATTAGCATCAAAATATATATCAATTTAAGGGGAAAATAACAAAAGCATATCATCATTGTAACTTTATTGTACCTCAATCATCCCATGGGAGAACAAGCTAGCAAAAAATAAAAGATAACAGGTTAAAATTATAAAAATGTAGCATCAATGTAACTGATAAATATTGAAATCTGTGTCTTGAAACAGACATCTTTTCACACCTAAGAAAATATTTTCTCAAATTGAATAATGTATTAACTGCCACATATACACATAAAAGTAAAAGAGAAACATAAGCAATAAAGCTAGAAATGTTTTTCTAAACCTAACCTATTTTTAAAGAGATACTTTTGATTCAACTAAATAATAAACAATTCATATTTTTATGATGATAAGGACAATTATCCTCCAAAGTTATAAGAAACTCATGGGACAATTCATATCAATAAATAATGTTATTACCAATAAGTTATATGATTCTATGCCTAGAGTATCAAGACAATCAAGTGATCATATTAAAGTTAATAGGAAAGATCAGTATAAGAACATAAATCAAACATTTCCATATGCCAATGATATTCAATATAGTAGAGACATAGTTTTTTACATTCTATACCAAATTCCAGTATTTGAAATCAATGTAGGTATAGATCTATTCATTTGAGTTGACTCAAACTTATAGTCACATTTCATTTTGTTCTTAATAGGTTTATCATAAGCTCACATTCTACTGAATTGAATCTGGACAATCAATCCTGAGGCATGTGGATTGGGAAATTTTTCCTCCATAGATATTTTGTCTTTTCTTTTGCTATGGACCTAAGAATGCTATTAGCTGTGATTCTGTGTAGCTAATATTACTGTTGTCATTGCTGTTACTATTCTTTACCTTAGTGCTTTGAGACCACTTGTTAGAATAAATTCATACTCATGGCAACATGGGAAGCCTATCATTAGATATTCTCAGGGATCCAGATAGAATTCAATCTAAGTGTCATTTTTACTTAGAACCATAGACACACACACACACACACACACACACACACAGAATATTTTATAGAAACTAAAGTTACCTTTTAAAAAATGTAATTGATAGTTTCTTTTTCTGCACAGAAGCTCTTCAGTTTAATGCAATCCCACATATTGATCCTCTTTTTAACTTCTTGTACCTTTGGGGTCTTGTTGAGGAAGTTTTTGCCTGTGCCTATGTGTTGAAGAGTTGGACCTATGCCTTCTTCAAGTAGCTGCAAGGTCTCTGGTCTAATTTCCAGGTCTTTGATTCATCTTGAATTGACTCTTGTGCAGGGTGAGAAAGTAAGGTTTATTTCCATTTTTCTGCCTGTGGTTAACCAGTTTTGCCAACACCATTTGTTGAAGAGGCTATCTGTTTTCCAGTGTTATGTTTTTGGCTAGAAACTATCAAAAACCTCAACAGAGAGCCGACCTAATGGGAGAAGATTTTTGCCAGCTACTCCTCTGATAGAGGACTAATATCTAGAATATACAGAGAACTCAACAAACTCACAACTAAAAAAACAAACAACCCAATTAAAAAATGGGCAAGTAAACTAAATAGACACTTCACCAAAGAAGAAATGCAAATGGCCAATAAATGTATGAAAAAATGTTCAACATCATTAGCAATCAGAGAGATGCAAATCAAAACTACCCTGAGATTTCACCTAACCCCAATTAGAATGGCAATCCTTAAAAACACAAACAACAACAAATGCTGGTGAGGATGTGGAGAAGTAGGAACTCTAATACACTGTTGGTGGGATTGCAAATTAGTGCAACCACTTTGGAAAACAGTGTGGAGGATCCTCAGAAGACTGGGAATGAACCTACCATATGACCCAGCAATACCACTTCTAGGCATCTACTCAAATGAATGGAAACCAAACTACCAGACTAATGCATGCATATCTATGTTCACAGCTGCACAATTCACAATTGCCAAACTTTGGAACCAGCCAAGATGTCCATCAACAGATGAATAGATTACAAAACTATGTGATATGTACACAGTGGAACTTCACACAACCATAAAAAAGAACAAAATTATGTCATTTGCAGGGAAATGGATAGAATTAGAGAATATTATGCTAAGTGAGATTAGTCAGTCACAAAAAGTGATAAGTCGAATGCTCTCCCTAATATGCGGAAGCTGGGGAGAATAGGGCATAGGAGGGACTCCAGACAAAGATGGAGAAAACCTTAGATGAGTAAAGAAGGTGACCTAACTGAGGGAAATGGGAGGGGAAAGAGGGAAACACCCTAATGCACAGGATGTACATACACAAGCTTATCAAAATCAACTACTATGCTGAGCACAAGAAGGAGGGAAGGGGGAGGGAATGGGGGTGGGAATTGGGGGAGGGCTAATTGACCGATGTGTGCATGTATACTTCTACCACCCTGAAACCCATCAAGATGTATGATTACAATGCATAAATAAAGAAATAAATAAATAATTGAAAATTCTATCCCCCAAATATAGGAAAATATATAGGAATGGAAATTTTCAGAATACATAGGATATATATGATGAATGTTATTAAGTTAAATAAAGGATACACAAGGAAAGGCTCAAGCATAAAGAACTTGATATTTTCTTCCTTGTGCCTGGAACAAAGTTATTTTAAGAAAAAAAATTACTATACAGACAGCTCAAGGAGAGCTATAAATCATTTTACATTAACTTGGAATGTTTGGTATAAAGTAGGCAAATGTGTTGGATAATTAATTCCCATTTGAAATGTGTGATTACAAAAAAAACCAACTCTGATAAGAGTGTAAAACTTAAATTGCCCACTGAGTTTCCTGTCATAAATATGAAAGCGTTCCAGTTATAGAAAGGTAAAAATTATATTTCCTGAGGAATATTAGAAAACATATTAGAGAAAATACATTGATAAAATTGAAAGCATTGCATTTGGTGCCTTTGCTAATTTATGCTGTCTGTTTTAGTAAAGAGTAAGGAAATCTTTTCAAACAATTTTTTCTGAAATCAAGATCTAAGAAGGGCCACATGTGTTTCTTTAGTGGGCTTAATAAAATACTTTTAATCTCATTTGCTTATTATTTTTAAGAAACCTAGACAATTTTCCTGTAGAGTTTCCTTAGTTGTTACTTTCCCCAATTCCATCCCTAATTTTTTTTTTTAATCTCTGAATGTTAGACATAGGGTTTGTTGTTCTAGTTGATTGCTTGCTTTGTAATCAGTACTGCCTCATAAATGGCATTGGTTCTTCCAAGAAGAAAATCATATGCTTCCTTTTTGTTGTTTGTTTATTTGTTTCTTTTTGGCGGTACCAGAGATTGAACCCAGTGCATTCTACTTCTGAGTTACACCCCCAGCCCTATTTTATTTCTTTATTTTGAACAGAGTCTCACTAAGTTGCTGAGGACCTGGATAAATTGCTGAGGCTGGCCACAAAGCTGTGGATCCTCCTGTCTCAGCCTCCCAAGTACTGGGATTACAAGCATGTGCCATCATGCCTGATTTATATGCCTCCTTTTGTATATTAGTGGCCATGGATGCTCAGATCCATTAACGCATTAGGAGTCAAAAAAGTAGTTATAAAGAGACCCTTCCCTTCATCTACCCCTTGTTTACTCAGAGGAATGGTTAATATCAGACAGCTAAATGACACTAGACTCTCTATTTATTTACCATTTTCCTAATCATAAGTAGTTTCTATAGCATCCTTCAATTTCCACTGTGATAGATTTTTGGCCCCAATTCTTCTCCCTCCCAAGTACCCATACTTTTTGCCATGTGGCTTTGAAATTTCTCCCAATAAAGACAGTGTTTTCTTTGACCCCATGGCTTTGAGTCTAAACACATGTCTCCTTTTGGCTAATGGAGTGTCAACAGTAATGAAACACACAGTGGCATGTGAGATATTTTCACAGTTGGCTTTCTTTATGGCACTTTGGCCATCACCATTTGAAGAACATGCCCTTAAAAATTTTGCTAGTCCATGAAGGCTGAGAAAAGTGTGATGCCCTAACCAAGTTGTTAGCTTGGAAGCAAGCCCGGCCAAGCCTGACCTAGCACCATCACACAGATATGGGAGAAAGAATAAATATTATTTTAATCCACTGAGTTCAAGAGTGACTTTTAATGCTGTACTTTTGTGTCAACTATTCAACTTAATTTTTTTTACCATTAAGGACATCTGAATTTACACATATGATATGGGTTTCAATGTTTTGCAGTTATTTTCTTGGATTATATTCCAATCGTCTCAAAATCATACATTGGGAGAATCTTTGTATATACTTTTATTGGTGCATTGTAATTATACAGCATAATGAGATTCATGCATGCACATATCACTTGGTGTTATTTTCCTCTGCATCCCACCCCACTCCCCGCTCATCCCTCCCTGCGCTTGTTCATGAGATTGGTAACAATAGCTCTATATATGGACATAACATTCTTTGAACTATTTTCTTCTTTAACCCTCCTTTTCCCCTTCCCACCTCCCTCCCCAATCCCCTTCCACTATTCGATTTATCTCTGTCCTCACTTATCTGAAATCCCTTTTGTTTCCTATTTTCTCTCTGGCTTCCCCATATGAGAGAAAACATAGGACCCTTGACTTTGTGAAACTGGCTGACCTCACTTAGCATGATGTTAATGTTGATTACTGTGTCCTTTTGATGTAATCCTAGTGTGTTTTGATAGTCTAGAACTGGAAAGAATAAAATTTCACATCCAGTCTTATTAAATAATAGATATAGTAAAGAATGCATGGTTATAAAAAAAAGTCCAGAGGAGTTCTGATTGATTTCTATAATGCTTACTTTAATATCTTCTTTAAAATGTGTACTGAATTCCTTCACAAATATTTAAGTGAGCTAGATGAGTTAGTTTTGCAATTCTCTCAACAGGTGCTTTCTGTGCCTATTGGGTAAAAAACTCCAACATAAAGCACCATGTAAATCCTAAAAGAGTATCATCAATAGCTTTGTCTGTTCCACATCTTTCCTCAAACATAATAACCTACCTTCCATCTCACACTCACATGCACCTCATCTTCCTGGGTAATTTTTGGAGGGATAAAAAAAATGTTGCTGATTGAGACAGATTCCAGCAACTGGGCTAAGAGTTGGGGATAATAGTTAATAAGCAGTTAGCTTGTTCAAATCAATAATGTCTCCAAATTTAAAATAAATAAAGAGATAATATAAATTAATAAAATTAAATAATATTTTCAATGTGTTTTATGATTTTATGTGTATAGTAAATCTTAAGCTCTGAACATAGTTATTTTTTATAAAAATAAATAATAAAACCAGAAAAATATGGTATTATAACACCACCACCCAGTGATCACCTAACCATTTACTATCAGGTAATCTTTACAAACATAAAAGTTTTCCTGTTGGAAACAGCCTGTTAGTTGTTAGTCTACTGTTTAAAATATATTATACATAAAATATATCATGTATGACAGTATCACTATCAATCTCACCAGTATGTACAGGGACGATGGGCAGTAGGGTGGGACTTGAAGGAAATCACACCAAGGCCTATGTGCATGTTTGTCTGTATGACTTTGGATCTCACTATGATATGTAATTACAGTGTACCAATAAAAGTATTAAAATACATAAAATGGAAATAAAACATTCTGAAACTTTGTAAGCTCTCCCAGTACAGAAACATATCTTTTGATTTTTAGACTGAGGGTGTGGCTTAATGGTACAGCACTTGCCTAATATGTGTGAGGCCGTGGATTGGATTCCCTACCACAAAAAAGAAGAAAAAAAATGTTCTATCTTCATATATTCCTATATACCTATGTATCCTTGGCTCTATTTATTATGTTTATAATGAAGTGTTCTCCCTGAAACTCTGTAATTTCCCAAAAGTAACTATACCTAAAAGAATCATAAGTGAGAGATAGGTAGACTAATTTTTATTATGCTCATAAGATGTTATGCAGCACTTTTATTGATACTCTTATTTTTTTATTTTACCTTTCTATGTCAGCCAACCATAATAAAAATTATACTTCCAACTATTTTATTTTAAATAATTTATTTTCCCTTAAAATGCAGCATTATCTGAAAATTATTACATACTTGTTCAGTAATATAATATTCTAATTCTTTGCAAAATCATGTGAGGTTTTAGGAATGAATACAAATAATTCTAAAAAGAATATCCAAGTTCACATGGACTATATCAGGCTCAATGTATCTAAAATATAGTAGAATATCTATATGACAATATTTTTTCCTGAGATTTTTAGTAGATTCCAGTTATGTTAAATATCCATAAAAAGTAACTGAAAAGCCCCAAGTAGACAGCAGAACAGTCATAACTTGGATAAATCTTTAAAAATCTAGTTTTAATAATCCATCATTTAGACAAATCAATTAGACTTTGGCTGAACATCTGGAACTCAAACTGTCATTGTCATCATGATATCACTCATAATGTTTTTATTTTAAGTATGTGGAAATTGGTTATGCTTGGTTTTTATATCTCTTCTTTTCACCAAAAATTTTAAAAAGACAAATACTGTAAACTTGACAGCTTGGTAACTTTCCATCATCACATGTCCAAATACTATTATCATCTTAAGGTGCAGCTCATGTTTTCTTCTCCATTTATATACGGAAATTATGTTTGCCTAAATTAAATTTTTTGTGTATTTTGTTATTACCTCATGTCATTTATCAATGTCTTCCTTATTTATATGCGTGTGTTATCTCACCTACAATTTAAATTTTTTGAGAGTAAGAAAGATTTCTAAGAGCATTAGGTCCAGTACCCTGAACATTGATTTTCAATAAATATTTGTTGAATGGATGAATAATTAATCAATGGAATTGTGTCAGTATAAAGAATGATGACAATATTATCTTTATCTGATAAATAGATCTTTAAATATTCAAATGCAGTAAATGTGGTATTAGTGTATTTCAGAACACATTATGCATCCCATTTGATGCTTGGGTTGTCAGATGTTTATGGTTTATTAACCCTGTAGTTTATTAAATTTGAAAAAGTAAAGTCACTAGTGTATTTGCATATTTCTCAAACCATTGTTTATTTTTCTTCTATTAAATAATTCATAAAATAAGCAAGTAGCTTTGCAGTAGAAGTACCAAGACAGAATAAAATATGTCTACATTAGAAAGACAAGAAAATAGAGATGTAATTTGATAATCAAAATATATGTAATGCCCATTAATTGCAGGTGAGTATTATATACAAATGCACTTCATCATTTACTCAGTACACAAGCACTTGTATAGGACTGGCATAGGTAAAAAGAAAAAATAATGAAAAGAGAACACATTCTTTGAAGAATCCTCATCATGAATTAAGAAGTATGAATTACAAAAACCTTAGCAATATGAGGAATTAAATAAGTTTGCTAGAGATGGCTGAAAAGTGCAAAAAGAATACTAAGAAGGATGGAGAATACTATAATCAGTTGGGGCTGGAGGTCAGGGAACTTCAAAGAGGAGGTGCCATCCAAATTGATGATTAAGGTGTGCAATCCCTTTATTCCGTGAGTGGAGAGAGCAGGGAGTCTTTGTGTGTGGAGAGAGGCAGGGAGAAGTATTCCAGACACATAAAGCAGAAATGCAAATTTATGAAAATCTGAAGTATTATGGAAGTGGGGAACAAGATGCAATCATATGGTTGGGGTATTGATTATGAATGAAGATATTATAGAGTAATTTGCTCCTAAAGAAAGTGACATAGAATAGTATCAGGGAAAGAAAAAAAAAGAGAGAGAAAGACTTTTAAAAGGGCTATTAGATTTTATCCTCAAAGCAATGGAAAGAAGTTGGAGGTTTTCGGTGATAAAGGAAATAATGAAATTTGCATTTATACCAATATCTCCAGTTGATACTACAAATAAAAGTGAAAATACAAGAATATATTTAAATATACATTATGGCCTTATCTTAATATACTGTGTTTCTGATAACACCTACATCCATACTGGAAAACCAAAGTCAAATAAATTACAAATACTTACAAAACATTTCATTACTAGGTTAGCAGAGTTAAGTTGATGAAAAAATTTAATTATGCTATTAAAATATTTCTAATTAATAGCTTGGTTTTGTGGCAACCACCTATAATCCCAGCAACTTGGCAGGGAGGTTTGCAAGTTCAAGTCCAGCCTCAGTAAATTAACAAAACCTTGTCTCAAAATACAAAATAAAAGGAGCCAGGTGTGGTGGCGCACACTTGTAATCCCGGTACTTGGGAGGCGGAGACCAGAGGATCTGGGTTCACAGCCAGCCTCAGCTACTTAGTGAGGCCCTCTGCAACTTCGTGAGACCCAGTTTCAAAATAAAGTATAAATAATAGGGCCAGGGGTGTGGCTCGGAGGTAGAACACCCCTGGGTTAAGTCCCAAGTACCACAAAATAAATAAGTGGAAGGAAGGAAGAAAGGAAGGAAGGGAGGTTGGGAGGGAGGGAAGAAGGGAAGGATAAAAGATTTCTAAATAATGCCAGGAATATTTTTCATTAGAATGATACTATTAAATCCCTTCATGTCAAAGGTTACATAATGAAAAAGTCTGTGGGATATTTTTGTTTGCAGAGGAGCATTATAAGAAAATGGAAATCTCTTTTCATCTATGAGGATATTATCAGCAATATAAGAAAGCAGAGGCTACCATTATTTTAGGGCCTGGTATGTACATCATGCATCTTCAGCTCTATTCATACCTATAATTCCATTAATTCTCTCTCACCATGTGGAATGTACAGATGTAGACCCTTAGGCCAAGAGGAATTTAGTACCTTCCCCAAGTCCATAGCAATCGTATTGGCAGAACCATTTGGCTTCCAAAACAAACATGTCAACCAATAAGTTTCAAATAATAGCTATCTTTGCAAGACATTCTAGTACTGAATTTGATCTGCTATGTGTAAAATTTTGATCAGCTAGGAAGTATAGAACTGCAGGATATTAGGCCACACATTACATAGAAACACAGTACAATTTGTTAAAGAAAGAAGATGTCATATCTCAGCCTTGAAGCACGGTAAGCTGAAAAAGTACTAAAAAGCAAGCAAACAAAAGAAGACAAGATTGGGACACTAGAGGGCTAGGAGTGATTGCAACAACAGATGAGTAACAGAAATGATGTTCAGGGCAGGGACAAGGTGTGACTGTGTGTTTGCAAAATCTAGAGTAACAAATTGCAATCCAGATAGTGCACGCTCAATATCCACAGCCAAACCAGAGATCAGAGGTAACAGGAGGGCAATAAAAGATGGTGCAACACAGAAACTGAGGTCAGTTCGCTGCCCATCTACAAGAAGAGTGGATTCTCATAAAAGTGGGGCATCTACTGAAGGTCCTGACACTGGGTTTTTATATAATACTCTCCATTCATAACTGACATCTGGTGTGATGTTCCAGTGTGCTTACCAAGTAAATTGAAATAACTCTTAATCCCATTGATGGGATTCCTATGTCGCAGACAGATGAAGGTGAAGGCAAGAAATGATAAACTCAAAAAAGAAAGCAAATGAGCCAGGCGTGGTGGCGCACGCTTGTAATCCCAGTACTTTGGGAGGCGGAGACCGGAGGATCCGGCTTCGCAGCCAGCCTCAGCGCTCTCGCTCTCTCTCTCCCTGTCTCTTTCTTTCTCTCTCTCTCTCCTTAGTGAGGCCCTCCACAACTTCGTGAGACCCGGTTTCAAAATAAAGTATAAAAGAAAAAATAGGGCCGGGGGCGTAGCGTGGAGGTAGAATGCCCCTGCGTTCAATCCCCGGTACCGCAAAAAAAAAAAAAGAAAGCAAATAAAATATTTAGAAATAAAAGTACCATGGGAGGGTTTTTTCCTAGCTATTTAGTATGCTACATTTGTCCATAGTAAGTTAAAACAAATTTCAGAGCTTTTCTAATTTGTCTGAAAGTTTGTGTAAATAGAATCAGGAAGTAGAACACTATCTATCTTAGGTACACATATTTTCCCTCTAGGTGTGTGTGTGTGTGTGTGTGTGTGTGTTTATTCTACTGGAAATTGAACCCAGGAATGCTCTACCCGCTAAGCTGCACCCCCAGCCCATTTTATTTTTTCTAGTGAAACTTGGTTTCACTAAGGTATTAAGGCTGACCTTAAGTTTAGGATCTTCTTGTCTTAGCCTCCCAAGTACTGGGATTATAGGTGCTCACCACCGCACCTCGCCTCCCTAGCTTGTTAGAAAAAAACAGTGGTGCATTTTATGACATTTTTAGAGACTATATTAGCCTAGGGCACAGGTACTACCTTTTACCTATTTTATTTGCCTGTGTGGTCACCACAGGTGGCATAACATACCATGTTCCAGCTGGAGGGAACTCAGGGGGAAGTACCTCAGCTTAAGCACATCATGTACAGAAGGAGGACTAGAGGTGAAAGATCAGCCACCAGTAGTCAGTGGGTGATGAAAATGTGAATTATCATAAACAACTGAAATTATTTAGAATAACTGAAAAACTTTAAAACAATTGTCAAGGTTCGGGGATTATTCAAAGTACAATAGAGAATGCTATAGCAGAAATGACTGACGTCATAAATAACTTCAGGTTAAGGAATTATTAGTAGAAGATGTAACCAATATCACGATAACAGGTTAGTATAGAGCAAGATACATTTAAATTCTTTGACATGAAAGATAGAAAATAAGCACCTGGAATGTACTGGCCAAGTTTGTATGTTTGGCATAAAGAATCTCTATATTGGGAGACTATTTTTTTCCTCAATTGACTGTTTGCTGAGCCAGGTCTGGAATCTGCTTAACATGTTTTGATCTACTTCTGGCTCAGAGTTGGTGTGTGCAAGACTGTGGCGGTGTTGTTCCAAATCTATTTGTACTGGTGCATGTCCACATCAGAATCATGACTCTTGTCACAGTCATTAACTTTAGAAGTATTTACATGATAAGTTGCTCAATGTTTGCCTTCCCTTTTAAATATAAAATTATTGAGGCTAGGTACTACATTGATTTTATTTATCCCAGAACCTACCATTGTAGCTGGCATGTCTTACATTCTCAATGTTATTTTTTAGTGAATGATGTGAGACCAGGTTGAAACTGGAGTCACAAAAAAAAAATATTTTCAGAGCCAGGTATGGTGGTACAAGTTTATAATCCCATTACTTGGGAAGCTGAGACAAGAGGATTGCAGTTTTGAGATCAGCACAGGTAATTTAGTGAGACTCTGTTCCTAAATTTAAAAAAGTAAAAACAGAGCTGGGAGTGTAGCTCAGAAGTATAATACCTCTAAATGCAATCCCCAGTAACACACACACACACACACACACACACACACACACACGTGCGTGTGCGCACACTAAAGCACATTTTGAGGACTTGTTTGTAAGATACCATGATGTGAAAATGTTGAAGAGTTTCCCACTTTTGCTTTCCACAAACTATAAGTGATGTTTCAAGCTGTTAAGTTCCCCCACTCAGAGGAATTTTAATGGGCTATTCAGATGGCAAAGAAACATACAATTTTTTTTGGGGGGGGAGAATGTAGTGTGTAGAAAAATAAAAAGTTTTGACAAAAAGGAGGGGAAAGTCTAGTATTATCTGGGTAAGAAAAGCCAAAATTACATATGAAGAAATGTAGCATTGTCTAAACAAACAAAAAGACCTCAAGAGAGAATTGACAGTGGGAGAAGATCTTTGCCAGCTACTCCTCTGATATAGGACTAATATCTAGCATATACAAAGAACTCAAGAAACACACCACCAAAAAAAACAGATAACCCAATAAAAAATGGGTAAGTGAACTAAATAGACACTTCACAAAAGAAGAAATACAAATAACCAATAAACACATGAAAAAATCATTAGCCATCAGAGATGCAAATCAAAACAACCCTGAGATTTCACCTAATCCCAAGTAGAATGGTAATCATTAAAAATACAAACAACAGCTGGGTGTGGTGGCGCACGCTTGTAATCCCAGTACTTTGGGAGACGGAGACCGGAGGATCAGGGTTCGCGGCCAGCCTCAGCTCTCTCTCTGTCTCTCTCTCCCTGTCTCTCTCTCTCTCTCTCTCTCCCCTTAGTGAGGCCCTCTGCAACTTCGTGAGACCGGTTTCAAAATGAAGTATAAAAAATAGGGCCGGGGGTGTAGCGCAGAGGTAGAATGCCCCTGCATTCAATC